>VWZG01011325.1:183168-241233 GCA_013396735.1 Grallaria varia
GGCGGCCAGATGCTGCTGGGCGTGGGACTGCTGGCGCTGGCGCTGCTGGCGGCCTACCGGCTATACCTGCGCTGGGGAACGCGGAGCGGGCCGGGGGGCGCAGCCCGGCGGGGCGAGGCCGCCGCGCTGCCGCGCATGAAGCGCCGGGATTTCTCCTTGGAGCAGCTGCGCGAATTCGACGGAACCCGCAACCCCCGCATCCTCCTGGCTGTCAACGGCAAAGTCTTCGACGTGACCAACGGCAGCAAGTTCTACGGGCCCGGTGAGACGGCGGTGGGAGGGGCGGGGGGCAGTCCCGGCCTGGCCGCCTGGGACCCGCCGGCGGTGTTACATCGGTGATGCACAGCGGGGCTCGGTTCTCCTCAGGCATCCGTCGTTTTTCCAGGTGCCTTGATTTGGATCTGCGATGTTTAATTCTATTTTTTTTTCCTTTTGTCTTTTCTAGTAGGTTTTCCTCAGTGCAGCTGAGCAATGCTTTCTTCTAGCGCTTACGGCTCAAGAGAGAAAAACAACCAGTTGGTTATTTATTTAGGTGTAAATGCCATATTGAGGATGAATTTTAATCAGGATAGAGGCAGGGCAGGGAGGGCTCAGGGACTGGTATGTTGCAGCCGTTGGGTTAGAATGCAGAAATCAAACCGATCTCTTTTACAGAAAGACAGGCGATTCTCCTCTTTGGAAAGGGCATGTGTATTTTGAAGGTTCAGAAAAATAAGCTTCCAAGGCAAGGTTATGTTTTCGTACCCACCTTGTAGATTATGAAGCTGCAGCATATTGTATTGTTATAAACACTGTTCTTAGTAATGAGGTGCATTAACGAACTAGTGAGTACTGGGTTCTCATCTGATGCCATACTGGGTTCTCATCTGATGCCAGAGGAAATGAAGGTTATGACTGCTGATAATTTTCTTCCTTAAACAGTGGTGGTTTGGAAAACTTGATTTAATCAAACTATGCAGGAGTTTTCATAGTAGGCATGGGAAGCATCCTTGTAGGAAGGGTGAAGGGGAGAGTGGATAACGTACTTCCCCCTCCCCCAGAAAATAGTTCAAGTTAAGTAAATATTATTTAATTGTTGAGGTTATAAAAGGAAAACCACAGAACTGGCATGTTACAAGTCTTTGGTTCTTAGCTGGGAAAGGACAAGCAGTTGTATGGTTTGAACTGGGCTAGAATTTTGTAACTCTTGTGACCCTCGAAGTTGGTGACAAACTGAAACTGCTGTAATTGACTTGAAATGCTTTTTTGACTGGGTACCATAAAAGTTAACAATGGGATCTGAAGTACCTTGCCAATACATGTTGCTTATTGACCAGTAAAGCTGAGAAAATACAGTCTGATGAGCTGCAGCTTTCATGACATTTAATCGGGCTAGTTCTTTTGTCTCTCTCATTTAGAGGCTTTTAAACTGAGACCTGTGTGCTGACATAAAATGCAGGTAATACATATGCTGCATGAAACTTAAAACACCAGTAAGTTGACAGACTACTCCATGAAATAATACTGAACCATGATCTAAACATTCACTTTTACTCTCTTGTTCCTCAAACATGAATTAAATGCCAGGCTCTCCAGTGAACATATATCATCAGTGGTTTCCACTGTCAATCTCTGGAGGTCTGTTATTGTGAGGAAGCTAAAACTTCATGTTCTAGGCCATCAGTCTGCTTTTTTGATAACTGTTGGCAGCTGGTTTCCTTAAAACAGTGCTTCCAGCTTTTTGTGGAAAGGGATGAAGGCTTTTTTATTTTTTTCCCCCTGTGGTGAAAACTTGCCTGTTTCTAACAGAACTAACATCATCTTTGTCTATCAGATCTGTAACTTGGGACATTGCATGGTAGGATAATGAAGCTCAACCTGTGCACCATCAGCTGTGTGTTCTCTGCCAAACGTGTTGATGTTTGAATCTTGTTGATGTGGTTTCACTGTTTGGATACATGTTGGAATTTTTTCTTGCAATTATTTCATGGTTAAAAATCAAAATACTAGTAGGTGATTTGCAGGCCTTAAAAGATCTGAGAAGAGTCAGATGGAAAAGTCTCCTGCAGCTTTTCAGAAGGGCTTCAGTCAAAGTAGGCAGATGTCCACAATGGTTCTTACAGTAATTTTATGTCTCATAACTGGAGCGTGGCAAAGCACACCAACAAAGCATGGCCATCTTTTAACAGAAGAAAAAGCTGAGGACACTGGCTTTGCTGATATTTCAGGCTCTGGCCATGAGCCTTTAGTGTTTTGTTGAGTTACTGATGTGAAATAGTGTTTCAGCTTTGACAGCAGCAGAAAGCACTGGCGGAGGGCTCACTGTCAGGTATGTCTGGAGTGCTGGGTTAATGTTGGATAAGGTGGCTATCTCAGGTGGCTTCTAATGCCATGAAAGTAAGGTCTGTGGTGTTTCTCCTTCAAGTGTAGTTTGAATAAAAAGGTGGTCCTCATTTTTCTACTTACTGTAGAAAGTTAAAAAATAATTAGTCAGCAAATCTTAATATTTAGCATTTAAATTGGCATGCCAAGGTAGTGCTGTAAACAGGTTTTGATTAACTTATAAAATACTTTGTGCATTTATGAAAAATATGTCTTTGAGCATGACAAAGCAAGATTATATGCAGTCCTGTGTATGCAACTGTTCACGTCACTTCTTGGTACTTAATGTTTCATGATCTTAAAAAAATCAATTTCCTGACTTTCCTTTGCTGCAGTACGTTGTCACTGTCAACTCATTTCTCACCCCACTCTTGTCTTTCAAGTTATCATGAAGTTTTCTGATTTTCCAAGTTTGCCAAGATTAGATAGTAGTTCTTCCTTCCTATAGAAATAATCCAGTGCTGTTAAAACTTCCTCTGGAATTAAGTGCTGTGAACTTCATGACCACATGGTAAAGGTGCTTTTCCATACATCCTTCACAAGGATCTGATTAGATTGAAACGTTACAGGAGGGGCACCTGAACAATTTTGTTAAGGGTGGCCTTATCTTAAGAACACAGCAGGCTGAGGGGTTACAGATAAGTATGGAGGATAAGACTGGGGGGAAGAAGTGCTTTCTGTAAGGTGTGTGTCTTCTCTGTGCTTTTTATGTTTGTCAGCGCTTTGGTGTCTGTGTAACGGAGGTGTCTCTCCCCCTGGGATTCAGCTTTTCAGAGAAACAGCATTGCTGGATAAAGAAGTGGAGTTTCAACCAGAAGTAGTAAAACTAAAAGCTGTATACATGCTGTTGGTGAGATATTATTCCCATGCTTCTGATTAAAGGGAGCAGTGCCTTTGCTGCCAGGATGGAGGGGTTGTTCTGAGCCTCCAGGCCATGTTCACAGAGAGCAGGGACCAGCAGAGTGGTTTTGTGCAGGATGATCAGCACTCTTGTCTCTTCCTCTGCTTCTGCACCCTGGGTCTGTCAGCTCCCTCCTTGTCTTTTTATAAATTTCTTTTTCTTTTTTCATAACCTCAGTATATTCCATTCCTTAAAACTTGGAATAACTGTGTTTGATAAAAGTTCTGTGTAAATTTCTAGTTCCTATTTATACCAATCATGTCCCAGTCACAGAATCTCTTAGGTTGGAAAAAAACCTCTGAGATCACAGAGTCACCTGAGGTTTGGGCCTGATCAAGCAGGTATGCTCAGAGCAAGGTATGTTAGGATGTGAATATGGCATCGTTGTTAGTGACATGTAGGTGTTAAATCCAGTACACAGCCGCATCACTCTCATTTAATCAAAAAACCTGGCGAGCATTGCTGGTCTCATTATGAAATGAACTAGTGGCCAGAGCATTTCTCACTGAAGCAAGATGTGGAATCTGGGTCCTCAAGAACGGAACTGTCTTCCAGGAATCTCCTGACTGCTCAGCTAAAGGCAATCTTAGCAGTGCTTGTTTTCTGCCCCTTGAGTTGAAATTGGGGCATTGATTCTTGCTTTTTTTTTTTTTCTAGAGAGTTAAAAAGGAAGTGAGCGAAAGAGAGGGTAGCCCTCTGGCCTTGTGCCTGAGGAGTCAGGTTTAGACCTCTGTTTCTTTGTTTTAGACCTCAGTTCCCATCCTACCATGTAGACTTTGTGGATTGGTCTCCTAAGAGAACACGTACTTTCTATGCAAGTTGTAACTTAAAATTGACCCACATCTTTCCTTTCATGTAAATCTGGAGCAGTAAAGTTAAAAGTATGTCACCTTGAATTCCCAGTGATAAATGTTATTAGAAAGCTTCTGCTTTCAAGCTGCATCTCAAAATGGGTTTGTCTAATTTGTAGCTTTTTCATTCTCTCAACACCAAACAAACAGGCTGGGATTCAGACGGAAAATTTGAAACAGGCAATGGAGTTTTTGCTTTGAGTTGGAGTGGAAAAAGTACGCAAAGTGATGGAGTAATGCAGTTGTTAGTAATTTTTGTCTGCAGATTAACAAATGTCATCCATGAATATCTAAGCTTCAGACAAAATTGGGGTTTATTTCTAGTAGCTTCATGGAGTCAACAGATGCAAAGAACATTTGGTACACTTTGCGTATTTGGTGATTGCTTGGAAGTGCTTTTGGACCACTTGAAGAAGCCAAAGCTGCTGATTTAAAACTCAACCTTGCTAACCTGTGTGGCTTCTTCAGAGAAATCGCATGATGGGGCTTGTGAAAATGAGTACAATTTTTAGATTACGTATCACTTCATTAGATATAAAGTCCACATGTGGCTATCTGCGGTGTGATCCCAGCGCTGCCCGTTGGAGCAATCCAAAGGTCAGTGTGCCGTGTTCACCGTCTTTACTATTCTTGGAGCAATAGTCAGGGATGTTGCACAAAGCTGGTGCAAAACTGAAATGGTCAGGTAGCCTCTTTGGTAACCAAGAATATCTGCTCCAAAGTTGAATACTAGCAAAGGTTTTGCTGGGGGAACTATTGGCCAAACCAGCTGAAAATTGAAATGCCTGCTATTCCAAGATCCAGTTTAACCTGTTTTGGAGGAATTGACTAGAAGCAGTGCTTCTAAATAAAAACTTCATACTTCAAAATTTTTAATGTGGGTCTGTAGCTTAAATATATTTTTCCTTTCCTGTTGTTGTCTTAGGATGGCTGCAAAGAGAAATTAAATCTTCATTTGAGAACCGAAACAGGGCTGAAGATGCAGAAATCCTGAGTGCAAGAATTGCAAAGGCATTTTTACTCTCTGAAGGGATTTTGATTTTGCCAATTCTCAAGCTACCTATTTTATTGTGACTAAAGATGAATGTCAGGCTGGAACACAATGTCGAGTTCATCAAGGCTGCCAGATTCTTAACTGGATTCTGAAGGGAAGTGAGGATCTGCAGGTGGTGGGTAGCAATGTTTTCTGTGTGTTGTAGCTTAAGGAAGGGTGTACTTGATTACAAGGTGGAGTTGTAAGGTAGATGAAGATTTTATACAGGGGAAAATGCAGTGTATGAACATGGTGGAATAGATGCAGAGTTATGTAGGCAAATACGTTGTCTTGATAACTGGTCTCAGGGCTAAGATAAACAAAGGCTCTGAAACAGAGTGCTTTAATATGTGAAAGTCATGATAGGAAGAAAAGCATTCTTCAGGGAACGACGTTTTCCTTCACGTAAGGCTCATAGCACCATGTAGCCAAGTAACATGTAGCAGGTGTGTTTTAATTGGTTTTGACACATCCCTAACTTTTGTTGTTGTGAGATGCCAGTAGGAGTGGGAAGAGAATTTTTTTAAGACATATCTCCAAATTAGCTATTTCATAGTCAGCTATAGCAAAAGAAAACCACTGAAATTTTGTGATAGGGTCTCGAAAAATCCCTTTGGTTTACATACCTACGCTACAAGCCTCTCTTTTTGCTCTCTCTTCAGTGTGTCTGTCATGTCATGCTGCAGTCAATTATTTACAGCAGGAGCCAGTCTAAATAGGTGGGCAGACGAAAGGAAAGAAGGACTGTGGCTTGCAGAGTAAGTTGCATCTGGTCATGAAAGAACTCCGTGGGAGTGTGTCTAGGATTGCACTAATGTGTCTACCTCAGAATCAAGTTCCTGAAGGATGTTTTCTCCTCTGGGGTCTGTGTTGGCACTTTTCCTGGATGCTTCTCCAAATGCAATGAAATCTGATATGCAAAATACCTTTTTAAGACTGTTGCACCAGTATTTTATATAAAACTGAATAATAGACATAGGCTTATAGCAGAACCCCGGACCTGTATGTTCTGTGTTAATATATAATACTGTACTTAAATTCTGTGTAGAAGTACCTGAATGGAGGCTTTAAATCTTGAAGTAGATTGCTCATACTAAATTCTCTGCAATTTTGCTGTAGTTGCACGTTGCTAAGATGAAGCCAAAATTGCACCTTTTTTTTAATAATAATTTCAATATTTAGCTTTTAGTAAAGGATTAAAGAAATTAAACATTTCTAAGTTACACTTGCAGAGCTGGAATTCAAGATGCTGTCTACCAAGTCCAAAGGCTGATTTTTACAAGTTAGCATTCCATTGAGTGCTTGGACCTGGCTTGATAGTTTTTCTGTGACTTCTGAATACTTCTGTAGTAAACAATTTGGAATGTTAACATTTATATTCAATTTCAGAAAGAAAAAAGAAATTGGTGTAATAGCATCTGAGATTACAAGATATTTGCAGAAATTTTGCATCCATTAATCTTAAAGCAAGCTGATCCATTCTAAAAGCTTTTATGCTTTCAGTTGAGTGTATAATTGAGATATAAGGGTGTTCAGTGCTTGATACTGATAAATAATGTAATTTTCTTTGTAATAGAAAAAATTGTAATTAAGCTGGTGGACCAAGAGGTGGCATCTCAGCAGATGCTTTAAAACTCCACAAACCACTGAATGCAGAGTAGAAGGGAGGGGGAACAGTGTGCTACTATCTGGTTAGCCAGACTTTGGATAACACATTATGCAAATAGTAGGATTTATGGCAATATTTGCTTGAAACACTTCAGAGAAAGGAAAAACTGGGAACACAATACTGTTGGTGGGGACATTAAGTAACATATAATTGCTCTTGAGGATTTACTGATTGTGGTGTTTATAAGAGCTGTTTATAGTTCCAGTTCTTCATTCAGAACATAAAAAACTAGATCACTTGAATGATTACTATTTTGAGTGAAGCAAGACTTTTTGTTTGAAGAAACTCTGTTGTGTTGCAGATGATAGGCATTGCTGCTTCTTATGGGAAGTGACTGGGCATGCAAAATGCATTGGTAGAGGATTGATGTCAGTCTCTAAATCCTGTTTTTCAAATAAACATCTAATTCAGGATGCAAATAACCCTCTTGCCTTTGTTTCTCTTTAGTACTGTAAATGTAGTCCCTGATCCCCAAGGTAGTTTTTGTGAATGCCACTCCTGGAGCTCAGTATCTAAAAGGATGAGTCCATCACGCTGTTTATCGTTATGGTTGTCTCTTATGGCCAGATTGGTACAGTGCAAACTTCCAGTTGATAGTTCATTCTCCAACACCTACTTTTTGTGAAATTTTGCTTTTAAATCAGTTGGTTTATTTCCAGAGACAAGGGAATTGACTTGGGCACACCAGACACCCTTCTGTTCTAAGGTCTGACTGTAAGCAGCATACAATGCCAAGCACTCCAGGGTGGAGAGACGACACCAGTTCTAGTGAGGACGTAGTTTCTTCTAATCCATATGGTACTCGGGTTCCTTGCTTCAGGAACTCTTCCTCCTGGATTCAGCCTCTGTCCGAACCCCGAAGTCAATGCCCCGCAAGAACAGATAGGTGTGGTGGCTGGAGCAAGCGGTCTGGGAGGACATCAGCCTCTTGGATTGATCTCCCATGGCTCGTCCCGGTGAGAAGAGGTCTGAGGTGCTCCAGCAGGCAATAGAGGGGGTGAAGGACAGTTTGTTGCCACTTGCTTGTGTTCATTCTTGCCTGTTGGTCCTGCCTTTTCTTCAGGCCACTGTCGAGAGGTAAGCCAGAGAAGGGTCCAGGCCTATTTATCTTCTAGTAGCAACCACTCTGTAACAAGCCTTGGGTATCTCCCTGTTGCTCAGCTGCTGCAGTTAGTGCAGAAAACTTTAAAATGGGTATTTTTTTTACTTGTTTGGTTTGGTTTCTGGTTGTAGTTTTGTTTGTTTGTTGTTTGATTGGTTGGGTTTTTAATCAATCTGAATTAAGGTTTTTGGTTTTAGGTCAAGAAAATCTAAGATATGCTTGAAGTCCTTTCAATTAATTAAAATTTGGGAAAGCCAGTTACCAACCATCCTGAAAGTTATTAGTTTGCAAATCATCCCATTCTCTTTGTAATAATATTTTATAGTCATTGCTTGAAATTTTACTGGCATATTTGTGCTGATTTGCATTGGTCAAAAAGCACAGAGGAAATAATTGCTTTATATTACTTGACGATTTGTGCCATTTTCAAGAGCACTACAGGACAGGGATGTGGGGGATCTGCTGCCCAAAGTAAGTGAGGTGATTTCCACACAAGTAATAAATGTCACAAAATATGTAGAAAGTTCTTGTGAAGTAAAAGTGAAGTAAAATTATTAACTAGCACTCTTAAGTTATATTTATTTATAATATTGTATTTCTAATTCAAGTGTCTATACAGTTTTGTTCTGTTTATGCCTGACTTGTACATATTCAATGATTTGCTTAATAGAAGTGCATGTCTTTTGAATTCCAGCCTCTGGTCCCTTTGGAATTTGCATCAACTGACTTACATCAACTGACAGGGATTTTTCTAGATATCCCTTCAAAGCTATTTTCCTGGTTCTGCTTCTCTCAGCAGACTTTATCTCCCAGTGATATTAAAGATTGAATTGCAGTGCTGTTGAATGTCGAACAGCTGTGGTATTGAAACTGCTGCTGTTCCCATCAGTGCAGAGTTTTAATTTATGGCTTTGGCAGACTATGTAAAGAACTGAGATTTGGTTACCATAAACAAAGACTTGAAGGTATCAATTTTGTCTTTTTTGTTTTCAGAGGGTCCGTATGGAATATTTGCTGGCAGAGATGCCTCCAGGGGACTAGCAACTTTCTGTCTAGATAAAGATGCACTCAGAGATGAATATGATGACCTATCGGACTTAAATGCTGTACAGATGGAAAGTGTAAGAGAGTGGGAAATGCAATTTAAAGGTAAATTCTCAAATTAGCAGCACATCTTTAGCTTAAGGAAATGCTTTTAATAAAAGTGACTGATTTGGGCTTGGGGAAGGTTTTAAAGAGATGTTGACCATAAAATTATTAATGCAATATAACTTCATTAAGAAAAGACCAAGGATTTCAGGCCTTTCTTCCACAGAGATCCTTTCACTATATCTTACACCCTCTTTTTCAATCTTTCAGTTTTATACAAGAAAACTGTTGTCTTAGCTCTTCAGCACAGAATTTCACTCTCAGATCCCATCAGCCTAGCTGATGGAACTCCTGCTCGCAGGTTGTTGGCTTTGGATGCTGTGGAACTGTAATTAGGACTAAGGGTTGAACAAGTTTATCTTGAAATAATTTTTGAAAAATATGGAAGTATACCTCTGGAGGCAGGGAGAGTAATTTTTCACACCGATTGAAATCAGAACAAGCTCAGGGACTGAAAAGCAGCAATTTCAGCCCATGGCTGACAAAGCTTTGCCTGATCAGCTGCAGGAGAATGAAAACAAAGTACTCACAGTTAGAGAAAGTAGAAAGATTGGTTTAGGAGGCTGAGCTTGATGCTAAATTACTGTCAATTCTAGTGATTCAGGTTAAGAACCATAGTGAGTAGGAGAAAAAGTGAATTGCAAATAATACAGGCTAACAAGCCAATGCAGCTGTATTTGATTGTAATGGAATTGTAACTCTCTTTCAGAAAAATATGACTACGTAGGTAGACTCCTAAAACCAGGGGAAGAACCATCAGAATACACAGATGAGGAAGATACCAAGGATCACACTAAACAGGAATGAACTTTGTAAACAACCAAAGTCAGGGGCCTTCGGAACTGCAACCTCTTATCCCCATCACAGAATGTCCTGCATCTTTGGGTACAGTTCATCTGCTGCGAAAAACATTCAACAAGTTTTGTACAAGGAAAATAATATACTCACAAGTGAGGATTTGAATACTAGACATTCTTCGTGCTGCCAAATTTTTTGTTGCAGTTTATTTGTAATGTCTAGTTAGGCTTTGTTAGGGAAGAGGGGCCAGAGATTTAAAGGCAAAAATGCTATTCCTTTTTATCAATAAGCTGAAGCCTTCAACTAGTATATCTTAAAAGCTCTCTAAAAGACATGAGTCTTCAAGCTCAGAGGAAGGTTTGAGTCTTGTTTCATGTGTGTCTTCTCCTTTAGCATTAAAGAAAGATGTACTCATGCACATCAGCATCAGTAGGTTAGACTACTGAGGCTGCTGTTCAAATGTGAATTTCCAGTTTTGGGCTTTTTTTGTATGTAGGCGTTAGTGGCCCCAGCAGAATACTTCCAGTTCTCTAAGAGAAGTCCATGTAGATTAGGATGGGGATAAAGTTCATTCTTTTCTCAAAAGGATTGGGTAAAACTTTTCTCTGCAACAACTATTATCTGAAGCCTGCCTCTCCCCCCTTTTCCCATCCTCTAAATCAAATCAAATATTAATTGTGCCTTATTTCGCTTACATAGACTTGAATTGTTTTAAAGGGATAGCCCCCAAATTGCCGTTTCATAGTCACTACAAGCAGCATTGAGACTGAAGTTGGAATGTTCTGTTGACTGGAAAACCTTGATGTCATTCTGTGTATAGAATGTAAAAGAGGAATACTCAGTGTTACTGCCATATGTTAATACTACATATACTTAAATTAGCATTGTGATGGCCAAATGCATACACCCATGCTTCTTTTTAATGAGTTACAAACACACAAAAAAGTCACCCTTCCTCCTTTTCCAGAAGCTGCCTAATTTTTGGGAGCATAGCCTTCACACCCCGGTAGAGTGAAGGGACATTGCGCGCATGTGTCTGTGTGTGTGTCTGTCTGAATGCAAGATATGGGAGGGATTGTATCTGCAGATATTGTAAATATGAGTACCATTTTAATAAAGCATGTACAATACCACACGTGCTGTCAGACTTTATGTAGAAGCTGTAAAGCAGAGCTGGAATATGACAGAATACAAAGGTGAAGAAGTCTTGGATATATGAAGCATCCACTGCTATTAATACTGCTCCTTGTCCTGGTGGAGTTGTTTTCCCTTTCAGGTCCCAGCTGTTGAGGAATCTTGAGGACTTACTCAGGTAAGCTGTATTTAAGAAAGTAAACTATGCCAATGCATTTATGGTAGGGAAAAAGAAATGAAGCATTTTAGAAACTCGGTGTAATATACAGTACAAGGAATATGTCTCATGACATTAATAGGACAAAATCAGCAGCTTCATGGCTTATGTCTGTACCTCTGTTTGCAGATTTCACCTGTGATGAGTCTACAGTAACAATTTATATATATATATATATACACACATTCTGTGGAACTGTAAAACTGTGAACTTCCAGGGTTGACTACTTTTTTATTCCTATTTGACTGAAAGAAATTTATATTGATGTAAATGAAACAAATAAACAAAAACTCCTCTGTTGAACCATGTGTAATTCACGTGTCTTAGAAGGCAGATTGAATTCTCTTTCTTGCATATCCAGCCCTGAGATAGAATAGTTTTAGCATGGAAGAACTAACAGAAAGTGGAGCTGTTTCTCATTAGGAGTTACATCTGCAGGCTCCTGTTCAGGCTGGACAGTCCTGGGACGTGTGAATTCAGTAAGTGCTGGCTTCTGCTTGGGTCACATCCTTATAAGCTGAGTAACAGTGCAATGTCCAGGCTTGGACTGAGTGTCTGCTAGTCATCTAACTGTTGAAATGCTGGGCATACTACTGTAACTAACCACAGAAGTATGTGGTTTAGATGGAACAGTGAAAGCAAAACAGGATAAATAAAAGCTTCCTTCCATAGGACAGGGGCTTGGAGTAATTAAACACCAGTTCTATAGCTAGATGCTTCACTAGCACATTCTTTTAACTAAATCTCGCTATAAAATGTTTTACCCTACATTTACAGTATACCTTTCACTTTCAGCTGTTGCACCTCATCATAGCATCCAGATTGTCTAGTTGTGGAGCAGGAAAAGGCAGCTCATCCAGCTATCCCATAGGACAATTAGATAAGTAAGTTTTTCCCCCTAGGCTTCCACATGAAAATACACACAACGTGTTACAGGTTCTACTGTACAAAGTCATGGCTGGAGGTTCTTAACACTTGCTGTGAGTTTCTCTGTTCTTCACTCATTACAGCCATTAGTATTGCTGCATCTGGCACAGCATTAGCTGTTCATCATGCTTATATCAGCTTGATGTACATGCAATTCTGTTGGTTTTTTAAAAAAAATATTTTAAAAGCACAATGCTTGGAACTTTTAAGATTTAACTCCTAGGATTGGCTGGACAACAAGATGGGTAAAGGGTGAGTTTTGTTTTGAAGCATCTTAATGGTAACTGTGAGGAATACAAAACTTATCCCATGGCAGCAGAATGTTGCATAGACTTAATGCTGTATTTTGATGCCTAGTGAATTTAAATTAACTTCATCCATTGTAGATATAAATTCAGTAGTGATCTAAAGCTGACAACCTAAAAAAAAAGTGCTTTAAAGCACAGAGTAGCATTCATATATATATAAAAAGGTGACAAATACCAAGCATAACTGAGAATAACATTAGATCTGTCCAACCTTTGGTGCAGTTGCTATAATAATTTGATGGAGGTGCTCATCCTTAGAACTTTTCTGTCAATCACTTGGTCAAAATTCACTGTTAACTAAAATGACAGGCAGGGTGGTACTGACTTAAATTTTGTTTAAGCAACATGAGGGTCTTGAAGGGAGAATTTATCATCATCTTTAGGAACAAAATACATTTCCAGTTAAATATATGACCTGTTTTCCTAGGCTAGACTTAAACTAGTTTGAACCATTATTTGTTTTGACACTTCTGCCTCATTTGTACGCTGCTTCCCAAAAAATGTTGCATTATTGCAGGAAATACATTTTTAAACCTTGATTTTAAAAAAATAAAAATTAACCATGTTGTTACTTGATCTGAACACCTTAAATTTCCAGTAAGGACTACAGAATTGTCCTTTCACATGCTTGTACTTGTTTGTATCTTTTTGATGAGCTAGATCTACTTTTCCTTTACTAAAGGTTTAACTTTTCTATCATTCAGGGTTGGACACAGCATGTAAAATCAGTTTGGCACTCTGCTTGATATTGTTTCACTTTAAATATCTTAGTTCTAAGCTATTTTCTAACTTTTTTTTCTTCCTGCAAAATCAGTTTGATTTTATTGTCTTCATTGCAAAGGTCAGGGAGCAGCTAAACCTTTCACAGGCTTTCTTTGAGTCTCTTTTATAATACAGTATTTGTTTGTGGGGGTTTTATTTCCTCTAGGAAAAGGAACTATTCCTCTATGAAGAACAGTACAAAAGATTTGGCTATTTATTCCTTTCCTCCTTAAGACGAGTAATAGTGAAACTCTGGCCTTGAAGGATTACTTACATATGGAAAGCAAATAATAATTAGGTATGAATGTTACTGGTAAATCCTTCTGCTGGCTTCTAACTTAGGGTTAAAGGTGAATGTTTCCTAAGAGGTGCTCATAGACAGGGTTTAAGATTGCTTTGATAGAACCTTTGTGCCAGGGTTGGCTCAAATACAGGTGAAGAGTTGTTTACTTTAAACCCCAAAAGCACCGAAGCTGAAGACAGCAGAGAAGAAAGCTCTTAAGATGACAGGTTGAGCCTAATGTAACTGTGGGATTTGTCAGGGAAAGATCACTGGCTATGGTCAGCTTCTTCTGCCAGGAGCTGAGAGAGTGTCATTTGTCACCTCAGCAATGCCTGAAGCTAAGGCTGCATGGTAGAAACTGCCGTGAACACACGCTTGTTTTCCATTCATTCTAATGCTTTATCTCTCCCAGAAATCCAAATGCCTGTTAAACTGCAGAAGCATCAGTCACACAGGCTACCACTGCTCATTATAGGAAATAGTTACCTGGTCTTGATGAGGAACAAGAGCCAGCTTGAGTTTTCCCTTTTAAAAAAAACTAGAATCCAGTATTTTGAACGTGACAGAAATCTTCCTGAGTTTAGGCAGGGTGGTGCTTTGAAGGACTGGGACAGTCATTTCTCAACAGAGGAAATGAAGACAAACCTAGAAATTCTTCAGTTAGCACATGTGAGATTTTTTTAGACAAGGAAAGGTCCAAAACTTAAGTGTTCAGTAATAGACCACTGTTAAAATACACTCTTAAGAAAGACTAAGTTGAGGTTGGATTAAATGGACCTAAAAGGCATCAGAAGGGACTTTGAATACGCACACATGCATGTTCAGAGACTAATTTATGACCCTGCAACAAGGTACATCAGTTACTGAGAGGAGATTAACCATGTGAAACCAGACAGAGGGACAAGCAGCACTTAAAGTATCATATTTTCCACCTCCCTGCAAGGAGAGTGAGGGAAGATTCAAGCCTGTGGGAAGTGAAAGGGGCATTCCTGGAAGGCAGCCAGAGCTGTGGATGGACTTGCGTGGTGTCTTTTTCTCCCTCACTAAAGGGACACTGTCTAAGCAACTCTAGAGGGCAGCAGGTAAAGTACTCACTCTCTTCGCTTTCCACCGTATTTATCACTCACCTGTGGTGGGGTTTTTTTGAAAATACCTAGTCACATGGCAAAAATAAATCAATACTGAACTTGAAGGAAGCTGGCTCACATCCCAAGAACTACTTCAGCCTTTAACAGGCTGGGTTTCCCCAATACCTCAGTGCACCAGAAATTCCCATGCAAATCTACAGTCTTACACTCTTGCAAGTTGTTTTTCTTCACACTTTGGGGGGAGAAAAAAGTTGATATACAACACTATTAGGGTTTTTTTTTTTGTTTTTATAAAATTTTTCAAGATAATCAAAATTACACACACTAAAAGCTTAATCTGCACCTCTTCCCATGAAAAAGTGAAAGGAAGTATCTTAAATTTATTACTTGTATATACAATTTCAATCCAAATTTACATTCGCATTATTTTCATGGAGAGCAAAAGGCATGGATCAAACACAGGACTGAGATGTGTCACTTCAGCATATTTATAGGATATTGACTTAAAATCTTGGTATGCGTTTGTTTAAATTTATTTAGACACAGGCCACTGACAAAAGGCTGGATTTTGTATTGAAATGGTACAAACTGTAGGAAGGTCAGGGCTATCACCCACTCCTTTCAATGCAAACATCTGTAATTTTTTTTCGGTGAGATTCACAAGACAATGACTGAAAAATTAACGGACTTGTTACAATAAAATCCCATCCATCCACGGCTGTGCAGTCAGATTAAGGCATTTGTGCTAGACAGAACTTTTTAACTTTAAAAGTTAACTGAAGTGATTTCTGCAGTTAACTAACGAAAATTCTTTTCATCTACCCCTGGAAGAGATAAGTTATTCACTTTGTTTTTAAAGACTCAAAAAGAACCAAGTAACGAAGTTAGTAAGACATGACAGGTTGTAAGCATCCCCATCTTTCAGCTACAAAAATGGATTTGTATTTGAATAACTTAGGATCAGTGAAATTGTCTTTAGACCTGTTTGAAATCACTTAGGCTTAGCTAGCACAATTTAAGCAGAACTTCATTCAGATATTGCAAAATAAAGCAAATAAAAATTAAAATTTACAAGGAATACTTAATTTCCTTCCAAACTAATTATTACTTGAAATATGGAGAAAAAAAAATTAAAAATTATGCCTCTCCTGTTAAGAGTTCATATTCATAAGAGAATTCAAATGGAGACACCTCTCAACCCAGAATAAACTGAATAGTTTGCTATTTTAACAACCTGCACAAACTGTATAGTAATTTAATGTTAATTTAAGAAACTATGAAATCAAAAGCTCGATTTTCCCCTGTAATTTTCTGTTGTTTGAGTTGTTAAAAGAACCAGTACTGAAGGAAGTACCTGCAAAACTATCCTAGTTATGTCCACTCAAACTCCATACTTAATAAAACGCCAGCTATGGAGACTCTGAAAATAAGAGAAACTATATCTTTAAATAGAATCCAGAAATGCAGTTTCATATATATAGATGCCTGTTCTTAAGTGTGTTTTTGCACAAAAACATCCTTTTTGATAGTTAGCTTCAAGAGCAAACCAATCCCATAGATCCTTCCTTTCCATTTAATATTCTACATATAATGTAATCTTTGCTTTGGTAAGATACAAATAAGGGGGAAATCTGGGTAAGGAAAGCAAAGTAAATAACATGGGTGTATCATACCTTTTTTAAGCAATCTGAGCTGAAATGTAAGGCATCCCCCGAAGTATTTTTTGCATATGCAAGGAATGCAGTTCTTTGTAAACAAAAGCTTGAGGAAAGCAATACTGAAGCCAAAGAATCTCCCGTAGGATCCTTCCAATGATCCCATAACCAAGGGCAGGTCTCCTAGGGTAAGTGTTTTGGAACTACATCCTGTGAGAGAGAGAATCCAATCCTTTTTCTTTCCACACACTGTTAATCATGTAGTAGAATGGCTCACCTTGAGGATCTCCAAGTTAAAAGAGTCATGTCAAGGTTGATTCTCAAGAGCACAAACTCATCCAAAGTCTTATTTTTCTGGTAAATCACTTTCTATGGATTTTGTGGCAGCATTGCTACAGCCCGTGGACACTTGCACAGTATTCCCACTGGTAACGCTTCCCAGGGCCCGGGACTGACAGGGAGTGGTGGGTTTAGTGGCAGGAAGTGTTTTAGAAGAATGAGACTGATGTCTGCGATGACCTGAATCCTCACCCGTCGCAGCAACCGGCCTCTTTCGGGCAGATTCTTCACTAATAGGAGGCTGAAAATAAACACGGGCAACCCATTAGGTGTTATGCTTTAAAGCCATTTTGCCTTTCTGGGGAGTTAAAAGACTGAAAGGATTAGGCCCTTAGGATTTGTCAAGCTGCCTTTTGGTGAAATCAAGTACTGTTTTCAGATTACCTTGCAGTAAAAATATTAGTACACCAATATTTATTTAAAACAGGTATTGAAACTTACATCCACTCTGAAGTCCTCCAGCCTCTTAAATTTACTCAGGTATTCTTGCAGTTTAGGGTCAACAGCTGGAGTCTTGTGTTGAGAATATTTTAGGTAAGCCCAAAATTTTTCCAGTCCATACAGCTGACCTAGTAATGGAAGAAGATAATTTTACCAATTTACAAAGGTAAAATTTAATTAAAATCTTAATAATTCACTGGTCACTAACTATATGTTTAAGAGAACTGAAGATAAACATGAACAAAAGCTGCTCTTGGGTTAGTCAGTGCCAAGGAACTGGGATTTTCTCCAGCTAACATTACCCCAGTGACAGGTCTGTGATAATTACCAGCTTCATAGTCCCTCTTTGTTTCTTCTTGGAAATCCTCGAATATTTCTTGCCTGAATTTCTTTTCTAGGCCATAGCTGTAAAATCTAAACAAGCATTCCAAGCCGTACCTGGAACAGAACAGAGAAGTACAAAAATCTATCTTGTCTCTTTAGCTCAGAGAAACAGAGGTGGGGAAACTGGGAGAAAGGAAGGGAATTCCTTTCCCTAGAGCTAAAGGGCAGCTGCAATTTCCTTTGTGGTCATTTTTTCTGGTATTTTTTGTAAGGCAAGAACCAGTCTGAACAAGTTGAATGAGGTTAAGAATGCCTTCACCTACGGAAAGAGGAATCTTAGGAGTGTTAGTACAGAGCTGACTTGCCCCCGTCAACAAGTTCCAGGATTTTGTAGAATTCAGGACTGATTAAGTCAGGAAATGCTGCACATTTAGCTATTTATCTGCAAAGCACAAATATATACTGATTTTTGTTATTTAAATAACTTGGCTATTTTAAAGATTTACAAAGACTGAAAAGCAATACTAAAAACACCCACTTCAAATACATGTAAACTTCACAGTCATTAAAAGGAATGGTAAGGCCTCAACAGTTTTTTATTTCCAGGAAAAAAAATACCTGTAGTGTTCTTTTGCATCCTCTAGAGCAAGTTGTTTGAATTCTTCATACATTTTCTTATTGAAGTGATCTCTCAAAAAAAAGGACCAGAAACGAAAAAGTGTGTTCATTTCTTGGGACTGGCCAATTCCCAAACGTTTCCTCTCTGAAAGAAAAAAGAAAGGGAAAACCAAAAACACTATTTTAAATTTTTAGCAGAGTATTTTCAAAGTGCTTTTCCTTTAGAAACACACACACACACACACACACAAGACCTTCTGGTAACTTCAGTTCAAATTTGAGGGTAATTTTTTTTGCCAGGGAACATAAATTCAAATGGAAAGCAGAGTTCCTAAAATAGGAGTATCAAAAAAATTTTGCTTTCCTTTCCCAAGAAAAATTAAGGATGAGGAACAACGTGAAGAAAACTGGTACCAGATGACACTGGGTACCTGCTACCTAAAATTTTAGGAAGTGCATGGAGCAGCTTACCCATTAAACACCTGCGCTGGTATTTGTGGTACACCTGTTGAGTAAAGCCATTTTCCTTTAACAGTTCATGAGAAGGGTGCTGAAATTTTGGAAGAGAATTTGGGGTACAGCCGTAACCTGCTAGTAGAGCTCCTTCTGAAGGTGAGGCATTGGAACTGCTGGAGAAAAAAACCGACATATTTCTGACCTATAGAACAGCTTTTCTACAGAATCAGTTTTCACCCATCCTGACCTATGCGAGGGCTGTCAGAGTACTGCAGTCACCTGCTGACTGCTACAGTGCCTGCTGGGGACCTGGACATCTGGTCTTGGATGCACCTCCAGAAAATCAGATTTTGTGCAAATATGTCAAGCAAAGAGGCAGTTTTGGACAATTGGACAAAAGCTAAAGGTTACTGTCATGCCTGATTTTAAATGACCACTTAAAAGCAAAGTCACCGAAGTGAACATCAGTGCCTGAAGCAACATTACTGCTGCTATATCACGGATCAAGCAATGAACACCTCTGTCTAGCTTCCTTCCAGACAGCCTTGTTTGCCATGTTTTTGTCCTTGATCACTCTTCCCTTGCTTCCACTATATGTATATATTGTCTTTTATCGCATCTTGTTTCTCCATGAGCAGTGAGAACTAACTGCAAACAAATTTTCCACAACAACAACAAAAAAGTTTACCTCAGAGAAGAAGTTCTTGGCCTGTGGTCTCTGGAATCCATGACCCAACCAATGTGACATTCTAGGGGAGGATTTGTACTGTGGCGTGTTTTTCTTTTTCTAGGAGTCTAAGGAAGCAAATGAAGGATTTATTTCCCTAATTTGACTTCACTCAATCTCTCCCTCTTAAAACAGAGATCTAAAAATTTTGTTCTATTATCTAACACGTTATAAAGTCACAAAACTCCAGTTTCATAACCTAAAGACTAGTCTTATGTAACAAATCAAAAATCTTCAGGCACTAAACTTTCAGCAAGGACTTTTAAGAAAGAAGACTTGGAAAACATTTAATAGAAATAAAAAAAAAGTTAATATGGTAAATATTTTGGAGATAAACTATAAGAGAGTACAAGCATTTAATTTTTTGCCTTTTAATTCTTGTTAAATTGTATGCACTAACAGGAGTTTTATAGGCTTTTTCCGTTTGTTGGTTGGTTTTTTTAAAATATGTTTTTCCATTTACCTTTATATCAAAGGATCGTCCTTCTTTAACAACAGGGTAGAACCTGGGTGTTTTGTTGGGATGCTGCAGCCTTGGGGTGCGAGGTGTTCGTGGGATGATGCCACGGTGAAAATGGGGGGAATCTGGAACTGCTGTTGGCAGTGATCGAGCTATTCCTGCTGCTGGAGGTACTTCCATACTTAGGATGTTACGAGTCAGCTCCTCTGCTAAATATGTAGGCAGGATGGAAAAAATGAGGTGGTTTTATTGAACTATTTTAAAGATGCCATTAAATGTTAATGCTAAGAGATAAGATTTGGACATTGTGACTGCTCAGTAAGGTTATGATACAAGCAGAAAATTCTTCTAACCTCCCTTCCTTCCATCCCTGTGTCCCATAAAAAATGCTGGTTTCTATAAAATGTTTTACAGCCTCAGTTTACTTTACACATTGCAAATTCCGAATTACACAAAAAGCACCAGGTAATGGTATATAGTGACAACAAAACTGACCACAGCCTTCAGATGGTCATGGATATTCTGAGAAGGATAAATCTCAGCGTCTTCTCATTCAATGGAAACTATGCTATGGAAGAACAGTTGACAATTTGAAAACTGAGCAAAGAAAAAGCCCCTCAGACTGCTGACTGAACCAAAATTAAAATATTACACAGGCAGAAGGAGTTAAAACACTTACAATGTTGTTATTTATTACAAAGATTCTAACAAACAAATACTTTTCCTTACCTTTCTGTAACCCTGGATGTCGAGGAGGAACTTCTTGGGTTGGATCAGCCATTTCTGGTGCAAGACTAACAAATTCTTCCATACTAATGAGGTTTAGCTTCTTAAAGTTCTCAATCTCTTGCTGAATTAGAGAAAGCAAATGGTAAATGCAAAGCAGGGTAACAGATACCGTCCTGACAAACAAGTGCATTTCATAAAGAGAAAATAAGCCAGAATTGACACCTAAGTACCCATGCACCTGTCTCAGGTGGGACATGTGTGTGTGTGCATGCTATGCATGAAAAATCTTGTTAAATCATTGTCAAGACCATAACAACAAAAAAGAAAATATTCTCTCTCTTGCTCTTTGCTATTTCTCACTGTTCTCTTCATGTTCGTGGTTTTCACAGTCCATTTCCTTTGTAATAAAAAAAAAAAAAAAAATCCATATTCTGAATTCTATGTTTATTTCTTGCGCTTATTCTCAGTATTCATTTCTGTCTTTGTCAGCTGGTTTTTGTAGTGACATGCTCCATTAAGCTACTTCCCCCTCTTTGTGCACAGATAAAGCCTGTTCCCCTCACCATTTAGTGTTTATGTTTTAACTATCACTCCAACAGACTACAAGGCAAACAGAACCTTAATATAAAACTGCTTTAAAAGGACTGTATAACTTTCCTGTCATTATCTCATCTCAGACAGGTGCCCCCTTCCCTTCTAGGTAGAGGTTTACAGTTGTTATGAAACAAACTATTCATAGAACAACAAAACACTGGAAAACATGAACCATTTCCAAAATGTTATAAATAATTCTAAAAAATATTCATTTAGTGTTTTTGGTCAAGTCTGTGACAAGAAGAACTTGGGCTGGCTTTGACCTGTAAAGGTAATTCAGTAGACCTGCAAATTACTGACACTCTTCTGTAGCTTTTTACAACTACATAGCAGATGGCTGGAATTAATTTGGGAACTGTTTGGACAGGCATGGTTTTCAGGTCAAAAATTAAGAGAATTACCTTCATCGTGGCATCATTTTCACTCTGATCCATCCACAAATCCTGTTCGTAATAGTACAAGCCATCATTAATGACTTTAGCAAGTTCTGACGTAATTTTTGGACAGCACACATGGTTGCCAGTATGGTCTCCACAAGGATGTTTTTTCACATATGGTGGTGTCTGTGTCACAATCAAAATCTTGTTTATGTCCTGATCATCAATTTCGTAATCAGAATCGCTGTCTGACCAGTCAGTAATTTTATTCTTCTGAGCCTTAATTTGTTCCATCTCTTCATCAAACAAAAATTCAAGTTCTTCCTGTTCTTGTTCCTCTGGAGGTACAGGTGGCTGGTGTTGATCCGCTGTTTGATCAGGTATAGGAACAGTTTCCTAAATTGGAAAAGGTTTTTCATTTGAATTGGATAATGATTATTCAAACCCTATTGCATTACCAAGTATCACATATGTTAAGAAGTGAAAATCTTGGTTTTACGGTATACTCTCAAAGTTGGCATTTGTTTATTTAAGCATAATTAAAGGGGTTTGATTTTACCTTTAGTCTGACTGTGGATGCCTGATGCCTCTTCTTCACTTCTATCCAAGGTTCTGAGTCCAAATCAGGCAAACTTGTAGACAGTCCTTTAGACATTGTCTGAAAACTACTTGTTTCAGTGTTTGCCTTTGGACTCAGTGGGCTTCCCATTCTTGGAGAGCTTGGTGCAGACTCTAGTAGTGGAAAACAGTAGTTCAGTTCCTGCTGTGGATTGTTTTGGTTTTGTTTTACTGGCTTTTTAATTGTTTTACTGGTCTTTCTTTTAATCACAGCTATCATTTTTCTACCTCTCTGGTTAAATATGGCACTGAGCAAAGAATTTCTTCTCATTTTTAGGAGACAGCTTTTCACAGATGACTCAACATTTCAGGATAAAATCAATTCTAAGAACTTATTTACATGGAAAGTTTCTAACGGTCTGTGAGAAATTACGTGTTATTCAGAAAACAAGAGGAGCATCATTAGGGATGAGGTTTCTCCGTGCCATCCTCTAGCTCCGTGGATGGATGCCTAACTCCATCTTCATTCTTCCCATTTAATTCCAGCTAACATTTTAGTAAAAGATTTCCTTGCCAAGGGTTGTCAGTGAACAAAGCCATCTCCCTATTAATAGTGTAAATGAGTTTCCCATCCAAAACAAGGATGCACCAGATAAAGCGTCAACTTTCAGCTCCTACAAAAATGAAGCCGATTTTATTACTAATTTAAGATTAGTATTAGTAATTCTACAGGACTGTAGTCCATCATTCTATATTCTGGAGAATGGTCATAGCCATAGCATGTAAGAGACATTTTTATCTGCTTCACATCAGCCATGTGACTTGGCAAGTGCAAGGCTGGCAGGCAGAGCAGCTGAATAAACCATTACCAAATGTACAACTTCTATTGTGAAATCAGTATCAAGAGGCAAATTTTCTAAGCTAGACAGACAGTCCTAAACTTATGTTTCCATAAAATAAATCCTTTACCAGTATGTGAGCCAAAAATTTGGCCTGGTATGAATTCTGGACAATTGATGAGCTGAGAAAAGTCAGTTGGAGGCAGGCTGCATGGAGGAGGACCTGGAATTGGCCACTTTTCTGGATCAACCCTTTTTCTTAGTCTCTGATCCACAGTTTCAACTTCTGTACTGTCCTTAAGGGCCTGCATAACAAACATACTATAACTATAAAACCATCCATAAAAGAAATAAACCACCAACTTGGCCATTTATAGCCTCTTTATAAAATCCTTGTCATTGCAAACAGAAATTTTTCTTAACTTCACAGCACTGACTTTAAATGGCAGCACAGAATTAACCAAGCAACTTCCCACTTACATACTTCTGAATGATTTTACCTCCAAAATGAGTGCAGCATTCGTAGTTAGAGCTTGCATCCGACGGAAGCTGGCGATCAGTGAAACAGGCAGAAATCCTTGTTGGTCCATCTTTCTCCTCAGAAAGAAGTCTCTTTCCAAGTTTTCTGTGCTGAAATAATACTCACTGCAGAACGAAATATACAAATCTGATCTTATTACAGGTTAAAGAAAATCCCAAAATAGCAACTTAGATTCTTTGTTAAAGTCTTCCATTAAAAAACAGAGACAAAATCATTCTTCAACAGTTGTATCTTTACAGCAAGACTTACAGAGCAGCAAGGATGCTCGACAGAGTAAGACAGACTTGTGACCCAGCACAGCACAGAGGGGTGTAAGTCAAAGCCTTGTTACATTTGCATATACGCACTGCATAACCAAAACCTACGCTCCATTTTTCTTTCACCCACCCCTTCCCTCGTTACTTACATGAACAGAAGGAAACAACATTCTCTTAGCCTGCGTACAGATGAAGGACAAGTACTGCTTACAGTCAGGGCATAAGTTACTTCCCACACAGGGCACCTTCATCCTGAACCGCATCTTTTATTGTGTCATTTTCCAGTGCATTAGAATGTTTAAGTTTCCTATCTGAGTGATGAGGCACATATATATACTCTGACTCATCAAGCATGCTTGTGGGAAGATGAGAAAACAAAAATAGTAATGCCATATTTGTCATGAAACCGTACCAAAAGGCACAACAGTTCATGGAGAAAAAAAAGTCTAAAAGGAGGTGATGTTTAGTGTATAAAGAGGGACGGGACATTTCAGGAATCTGGTAATACCAAGAGTGATGAGGGACAAACAGCAGAAAGACAAATCTTCAACAATGAAGCTGCTCTTGGAAATGATCAGGGTGTCAAGATGTCTTACACTTAGTGAAGAGAAAAAGTAAGGAATTCAAATCACAACCTGTCACACAGAGCAAGGGAATCAGAAAACATCCCATGAAAAAGAATGGAGGAAAACCCCAATTTAATCATGACAACTAAAATCTAGGCCTTTCACAGAGCTTACACATCATACCATGATTTTGCATATTACATCCAAGGAATACTGTTCCTCATTGCGCTCAGGAAAATACAGGTGGAAAATATTTAATGGAAAGTGATTAAAATTCTATGACATAAAAATAGAGGTAATACAAAAAGAAAATGAGAGGGTATTAAAATGTTGAGGAAAAAAGCCACACATGCAAATGTAAATCAAGATAATTCTAATTTCAACAAAGTATAAAATGCTAAGTCTCTTCACTGAAGTTGGGATCAAGGCCAAAGTTACCAAGAGGAGGGCACTCCAATGCCATCATTGACCGAAGGAGTACCCCTGACACCATTTCTTTCTCTTAATTTTTTGCAGTTAAAGAAATTTGAAGCAAAAGCTGGCTATACGAAACACACAATCACACACAGAATATTCTGAGTTGGAAGGGACCCACAAGGACCAACTCCAACTCTTAAGTAAATGGCCCGTGACACCTTGGTGTTATTAGCACCGTGCTCTAACCAGTACTCAGCTCCAAGACAGAATGAATATAAAGTCTCAAAGTTGGACAACAAGACAGGACAAATGAAAACACTGCTATTAAATCAAAGCAAACAGAAAAGAGAGTAAGGTTTTCAGATAATTCAGCTCTTACTCAGAGCTAAGTACGATCAGTGAAGCAACTGTGTACAAAGAGAAAGTTTCCTTCAAGAATATCCTATTTACTGTTCTGAGCTGCTACATTCCTTTTCCCCTCCCAGTCTAGAACATAAGTAAGCACAAATGCCATATACCAACATTTTACTAATGTTACCTTTACAGTCATACAGTAAAGGTAAAACCTTGTAACGATTCACCTAGTTAAAAATTCCACAAGCAGAAATGGACAATGACTGAACTTGACTCAAACTGCCTCACTTGATGTCCATCACTCTAGAAAAAGGAATGTGAAAGACCATTAATGATAAATGAAGACAATGCACAAGTTTGCTCCAAGTAGAGGGACAAACCTAAACACATCCTCCCTCCTACAGCTTTTATCTTCTTCCTTTTCCTCAGAGTACCTTTGCTTATTCTTGAATTGATACTTGAACTTTTATTTATTTATTTTCTGAAGCAAGAGGACTTTAAATAGCTTTCTGCATTTTGGAGACTGTGGATTTGCTAAGAACTGAAACTTTTTAGCCTGACAACTTCAGCCTGCAATTAAGAACACAGAAGGTATTTTTGTATGCAATTACAAATATTAGTCTCTTGTACATCAAGCTGGTTCTTGGGACAAGCATAAATTGCTTGACAGCAGTCTGTTTCTTCCTGTAATTACACATCAACTCATTTGGACACAGTCTCTAAGATTTTTCCCTGTTAAGCAAGTAAGCTATTAAAATTTATCCATTCACTAGGATTCAATATCAATCCTTTCATATATCCTCATTTATCTTGGACTCCATAAGGAACTGTGAGACCTATCAGTTTTGTGTAGCTTTGGTCTGCAAATACTTCCTTCTCTGGTATAGTCACTTTACTATTTTATAGCTAAATTATGAAAGGCAGACAAAGCCACCTCCATTAAGAGGTTAATAATCGGTAACTGATGAATAAAATCTGTTTCCCATAATTTTTAATGTGATAAAAGAAGTGAATAGATAAAAAAAACACTTTTTTTTTTTTTGTTGTTTTTTTTTGAAGCAGCATAAACAAAGTGAAATTATGTTCTAAACTTGCTCAAGAATATCCCTCTCTCAGGGAAAGCAAACTCCATAACCAAACTGCCATAGGAGTTCGTATCAGGCGAGCTACCAATGGCTGTGGTTAGACAGTCATGCCAAGTCCCCTAATAACACCTGTCAACCTCTCAGTGCTAAAATAAAAGTACAAATATACCCAGAAGTCAGATGTGACCAATGCTGTAACTGACATTTTCTCAGCAGAGGGGGACATTGTCATGTCCTACCTTAGAAGGTCTGGATTCTACACTGCATGCCCAGAAATCTGGCCAACAGTGGAGTGGCTGTGCTCCTCCCCCACTTGTCTGAGGACAGTGCAGGCCGATTATCCTGACATGGGAGAACATGTCCACTGTCAGGTCTCATAGGGGGGCCTGGCAGCAAGAGTAACAAAAAAGACTGCAATAGAAGCTTTGAAGTTGAGAGCCACATGTCAGATACTTTCTGCCCCTAAAGAGGCTTTTTTCTTCCTTTTTGCGTCAACTGTAACAAAAGAAGCAAGAATAAAATAAGCAAGTTGCTGTATGGAATACAAGGGCAAACAAAAACCACCACACAGGCATCGCAGAGAAATGCCGTTGCAAGTACTGAGGATGAAATATCTGCCAGTGGTGGAAACTGTCTCTTTAAAATGAACTAGTGGCTTCCAGGCCCTTTTTGACTGGTCTCCTGGTGATAATCAGTCTTCCAGATGGTTTCTCATTGCCTAATGGTGTACACGAGAAAGTAAACATTTCAGATTATTGAAAAAAATAAGTATTATTGCAAAACTACTCTCTTTCGATTACATGTTTCAGGTGAAACACACTGAAAACACAAAACTAACAAGACTTCTCAAAGTGAAATTGAGAGCAAATAAGGGAAACGTCACCCAAGAAGAGCTTTATAGGCAAACAGACCAACAGTACTCAAAAGCACAAGCTCGGAGACATCCATATCTCAATTACGTGACAACATAAAAAGGGCTGTGTACCATAAATAAAGCAGGTATACAAGTTAGAGCCAGACTACAGTACAAGATGCAGAAAAGCTTCCTTAAAATTCCTCCCCATTACTCAAGTTTTTTCACCCCACTAGTGAATAAATTCAAGCTGACACTGCTAATGGCCAAAGTTAACTCAAAAACTTAAACTGAGATGCCTTAACCTCCATCTTGATGGATAGTAAGAATTCAACACTGTTTGAACTGAGTGATCTTATCTTAACTAGATCTCTAAAAATATTTATATGTTAAGCAGTCTACTTACATTTGGTGTTTTATATATTCTTTGAGAAGTGCTTCATCCAAAGAATACATCTGCACTCCTGTACCATCACCATAGTAACACATCACACCAGTGTTAAGCTCAGGCTGAAATACTTGGTCAATTCCATCACCATACAGTTCTTGATAACCAACTGAATAGTCAAAGTTCACTTCAAAATGAAGGAGAACATAAAAGAGTAACATTAGAAAAAGAAAACAATAACATAATAAACATAGTATCAAATTTTTGGCTAAGTATCTATTTCTTTGCATACTGCTAGTGTTTCCTCTGCTTCGTCCTCTTCCTCTGCCTCTCCCTCTTCCTCTGCCTCTGGAGAATCCTCGGATGCTGCCCCCCTCACTCCTCACGCTGCACAGTTCATCGTGGTCATCTCTCTTTTCTCTATCACGCCGCCAGTCTTGAGGAGAAAGAAAACAAAATACTTGCAATCACAATTAAACATCATGGAGCCAGGAAGTCCCTTGTAACAAAAGAGTTCTCAGCTGGCACCCAGGTGATTCACAGACCCAGCTCTACTGGCTGAGGCAGGAGGTCAGAGCTGGAGCTGCAAGGGAGAAAGGGGAAGGTTTGCCAGCCATGCCTGAGGGTGAGTCAGCCAGGAGGTGTCAGCAGTAAGGAAGAGTAAACAGGCTTGACTGGCAGTCAATCCCAAATCCTTCCGAAGCAACTGGCATTCTGGTGCCAGCTCAGGGATCACAATACCTGTGATTGGTTTTGGACAGGAAGGAATGATTGTGACAATACAGTCATCCCCTGCAGACAACTCCCAGCACCTACTGGAGGGAGCCAGGAATCACAGAACTGTAGAATGGTTTGGGTTGGAAAGGACGTTAAAGTTCATCTTGTTTCAACACCCCCTACCATGGGGAGCGAAACTTTTCACTAGACCCAGAGCCCCATCCAGCTTGAACACTTCCAGGGATGGGGCATCCACAGCTTCCCTAGGCAACCTGTTCCAGTGCCTCACCACCCTCACAGTAAGGAATTTTTTCCTAATACCTAATATAAACCTACTTGCTTTCAGTTTAAAACCATTCTCTCTTGTCTTATCATGACATGCTCTTGTAAATAGTCCCTCTCTGTCTTTCTTGTAGGCTCCCTTCAGGTACTGGAAGGCAGCAATTAGAGGTCATCCCCAAACCTTCTCTACTCCAGGCTGAACAAACCAAATTCTCTCAGCTTTTCCCCATAGGAGAGGTGCTCCATCCCCGTGATCAACTCGGTGGCCTCCTGTGAATTTGCTCCAACAGGTCCTGTCCTTCCTGCGCTGGGGACCCCGAGCTGGAGGCAGCACTGCTGATGGGGTCTCCCCAGAGTGGAGCAGAGGGGCAGAATTCCCTCCCCTGACCTGCTGCCCACAGTGCTTTGGATGCAGCCCAGGGTACAGCTGGCTTTCTGTGCTACCAGCACATGTGGCTGGCTCACATCCGGCCTCTCATCCACCTGCACCTCCTCGTTCTTCTTGGCAGGACTGCTCTCAATCTGGTCATCCCCCAGCCTGTATTGATACTCGGGGTTCCCCTGATGCAGGTACAGCACTTTGCTCTTGGCCTTCCTAAACCACATGAGATTTCCATGGGCCCACTTCCTGATCCTGTCCAGGTCCCTCTGGACAGCATCTCATCCTTCAGGTGTGGCAACCACACCACTCAGCTTGGTGTCATCTGCAAACTGCTGAGGGTGAATTGATCCCTCTGTCCAGCTCTTGATCCTGCTGGGGATGCGATTCCCATGGCAATGGCTTTCTGAAGTCTCCATTCTGTTCCTAGAAGCTGCTGCCTAACGCTCCTCTGACTCTGCCCATTTAACAGCAAAAGTCTGTTTTCTGCTGGCTGTGCCCCAACCCGAGCCTTAAAGAACCCTTTTTGACAACATACACAAGTCTGAGACAAGTCTGTAAGGATGTATGTAAGGTTTTCAATACATGGTCCGCAGATAGCAAAAGAGAGTTAAGGGAGAAGCAGAAGAAAGGAAAACAAGCAGGTCCAAACAAGACCCCAGGGACCATGGCTACACTCACCACAAAACTTAGGGACAGGTGTAATTCTCATTTCACTCATGAGAGAAAGCGCAGCCCCTCTCACAGAATTTCTGTCAGAGACTTTCATGTTCAGTCAGTGGCCTTTGCTTAAAGTTTCTTTAGATTTTAATTGGATAGTCTTCCAGATGCCAAGGGACCACTTTGTCAGAGGAATGCTGGGGATACAGCCCCTGCTTGATCAAAACTGAGAATTGCTAAATTTAAGGAAGGACTGACTCAAGACATACTTTTTTGTTTGTATTAAAAATCTTGGTTTACTATTTTTAAAGAACCCTACAACCCATGTGTGCTCATATATTCAAGTAATTTATTTTCTCCCAAATAAAACTCTGAATTCACAAATATCATAATCTGTATGTGTGTGTCTCACTGGTAATTTGGACCTTTGTGCTTGTTGCCCTCTATCTAGAGATCCCAAATGCATAGTTATTACTTGAACTATTTTCCAAATCAGTTTAATTTTTGCACCCTGAGAATACCTGTGGCTCAGACACACACAAAATCCTACATTATCACACCTTTATGAGCGAGTGTTGTATTTAGTCTGAAATGAGGTTTTTTTACTCAAACACAATCTTCCTGAAAAGAGCAAGAGATGTTTTACGTTCTCTCACACTGAAACTGGTCTTGAATCACTACAGCCTCGAGGTAGAGTTCATACTACAGATTTTTGATCATTCCTCAAATGACTTCATAAATTCCATCTCAGTAACATCCAGTACTTGAGCAAACATTTAAACTGTTAATGTATATCGCGATCTTAAAAGTTAAACCAAAAGACTTGCACTCAGCCTAAGATTTCTGCCACCTGCAAGCTGTATTCACAACACCTGAGGACAAGAAATAGTACCAGCTGTAGTGTTAGTACAACTTTTCACGTGGCCATGCTGAGAAATAGGTCAGGGAACTGGGGGAATCGGTGCAGCTTAAAGGTAAAAACAACATCAGTAGAACTGCCAAAGTAGAGTTCAAAGTATAGCTTGACAAGCGATTGCTCTGGTAGCAACAAGCTGTGGGAATAGCAGCAGAGCAGGACAGAACAGATGCCTTCTAAGGCTATTTCCAAACTTTCTCCTTTGCAAAAATGTGGGACAAGACCCTGTAAGAGACCCATGAAGAGGAAATTACATGCTGCTGGTTACTGGCAAGTATAAGCACAAGGGCAAAGCTAAATTTCAACATAAACTGCCAGCTCATGTGGTATTATACCTTTTTTTTTTGCCACCAAGAGCAAGACTCAGACTGAGAACTACTTACTTCTTGCCTCGTTCCGTCTGTTGTTATGAGGTATTAACTTGTTTGTCTCCAGCAGAAATCTAGAGCTTGTTCGAGAGCCTGGTCTTTCTTGGCTGTCTGACCTTACATCGTCCAAGTGAAGTGGCACCCATTTCTGCTTGTTACCTTGCAAAGTTAATACATTACTCTCAGTTATACTAATACCTGAGGCTTCAGCTCCTGAAAAGAAGCTATAGAATTCTTCTTGTAAAATTGGTAACAGTTAATTTCAAAGTTTAAAAACCAGGAGAAACTTAACACTGAAATTTTAAGATACTATGAATTATTAAATAATAAATGCAGTAAACAAGAATTTCTCAAACTGAAATGTAACCTTTAAATATACGAAATAAAGATTAACCTTTTTATTCAATAAATTTTTAGATGTAAACTCCAATACCAAGAACTTACAGTTACGTGTTAAATATATACAGTAAATTAGTTACTATATATTTTCATAACTTGCATATGAAATTTAGAGGTCAAAAAAAACATCTAAAGTTAACCACCACAATAAAGATTTCAATCACAAACCATAAAAATTTTCCTGAGAATTTAGTTATGGTACTGTATTCTCAAAATATTCAGATTAAGTTCATTCACATGCATCAAAAATCATTTGCAAAGCTTTATTTATTTATTTATTTGGCTGGCCTAAAGTATCCACTACCTATTTTTCATTTAATTATAAATATTGATTTGTTGGCATTGTGTGCTTCAGGCTTTTGTAGCCAAGAAATACAAGCAAATACATAAAAATGTGCTTTCCACACAGAGGAAAAAGAAAAATAGGTTATACCTGTGGAATACTTTGCTTTAGATTTCCACTTAGACTGAAAAAATTAAAAGGAGTAAAGAATTTGTTTTTCAATACATATAGGAAGATTAACAAATCTAAACAGCAAAGGTCTTTAGGATCTGAAAAAACACCAGCAGGGAAGCAAGATAAAAAAGTAGCTGATGACACAGAGATCTTGAAACTCTCTCCACTGTTTCTCCAGCCTACTCCAGTCTCCTGACCAAACGAGATAAAGGTTTGTTTCCCATTTTTTATGTAACAGATTGGATCAAAAGGAAATAAACAAACTGGTTTAGTTTTCAAGTGATCACTGTGTAAGCCAATAGTAGAATATGAAAACCAAAGTGTATTTATATATATAGATGTATAGTAACACACAAATTAACACAGAGCTACCTATTTAGGGAAATAAAGATATGAGAGACAGTAATGGTTTGTACAGCCATGCTAAAATCTTCCACAAATTGCCAGAGCTTCAAGGATCATCAACAGGACACAAGCTGCTTTTCCCACAGAACTCCTACTTAAATAAACAGAACGCTCCAAAACCTGAGAAAGGAAGCCTTGTTTAAGCTTCCCAGTGGAAAGCAAAAAATATTCTGTTATAACCAAGAAAATGCAAAATACGAAAAGTTTGAAGTCATTCAACTGGAGTCAATATATCAGCAGTGACTTACTGCATTATACACAGTGCCCACACTGACCTTTTTTCCTTTGGTTGTTAGTTTGAGCTTCATCTTCACTAGTGTTATCTGCCAGACCACCTGGCTTTGCCTCTGGACTGTCCTTGATTCCATTATTGCTTTTTTGATCAGATTTCTCCTCCTTTTCTCTTCTATTTGTTGGCTTCTTACTATGACTTACAGTCTTACACTGCAAGAGACACAGGTAATTATTAATATTTCAAATAATAATTATTACTAAATATTAATTTAAAGCTATTAAAATTCATTTACTGTTACCTGCTTTCAGCCTCTTCAGCAGGGTGAGTTTTAATAAATGTGTTGTTTTGTAAAGTCTCATTTTAAATAGTTTTAGTTTCTGCTAATTTGGCAAGACTATAAAACAAATTTTTAGACTAAGAAAATTTTTAGGTTTTAACAGAGGATGTAGAATTTCAGAGTGCACAACAATCACGTTTCAGTCCCTTAGACATGAAAATTCATTTCACAGGAAGGAAAGAAATATTCTGACCGGTGCCTACTGTTCCAGACTGATTGTCTTTAAAAAACTGTGCTCACAGAATATGGAATGGTAAATCAGAAATCCCAATGGTGCTGTAGAGTCTCAATAGCCATGTAAAATGTAAGGGGCCATTAGGTCTTAACTCCTACAATTCTGTTCTATTAAAACAGAACACGAACCAAAGATCAGAGGATGTGCAGGTGTATGATTACAGATTTCTTTCCCCCCCCCCCACATCAGAATATAGCATTTATTGGGAACTGTGTGCCTTTGAGTAGTGCCAGCATACTGCAGATCATCGCCTCCGGGACAGCCCACAGAATAACAGGTGAAGCACCTCTCCAGGGAAAACAAGCTGAGTTGGGGTTGTTAAGCCTGGAGAAGAGAAGGCTTCAGAGTGACCTTACTGAGGCCTTTCCATACTTAAAGTGGGATTATAAAATGGGGATAGACTTTTCAGCCGGGCCTGTAGCAACAGGACAAAGGTAATGGTTTAGTAATGGTTTTAAACTAAGAGAGGGTAGATTCAGGCATGTCAGGAAGAAATTTTTTGCCATGAGGGTGGTGTAAGAGTGGCACAGGTTGCACAAAGTAGTGGTGCATGCCCCATCCCAGGAAACTTTCAAGGTCAGGTTGGATGGGGCTGCAAGCCACTTGATCTAGTGGAAGATGTCCCTGCCTGTGGCAGGGGGATTAGACTAGAAGACCTTTAAAGGTTCCTTCCAACCCAAACCATTCTATCATTGGATATAATATTTACATGCAAAATGAAGTTTTGCAGACATTTCTGCCAAAGAGAAAGAATTCTTCCATGTTGTGGAGACCTCTGTATGTGCCTACAGGAGTACAAACAGTAGATGCTGCAGTAGTACACTGTACTTAATTTGAACTCAAAGCCTAGACAAATCAACTGAGTTTAAATACAAGCTAAGTGTTATTGTGTTTTACAGACACTACATGAATTTGGACACTTTCAAATGCATTGTTGTTGAACCCAAATGTTCTGGTTTCCCTCACCAAGAAAACAGTAAAAGCATCACAGGGATGCAGCACAGCAGAGTGAAGTGGCACCTCATCACTGACAACAATCTGGGCTCTCTTCTTGTTTCAAATAGCATCAAAGAGATCTAAAATATATCATGCATTTCTCACTTCAGGTTAAGTGAAAGGAGGATAATTTGACAGAATAGATGTTAACTTAAAATCCAAAAGGGGAGAAATATGCCAGAGGAGGCACAAAGCACTTTGAACCGTAAGAGAGGGCGGCAGCATGTTCACAACTCCAAAAACCTTCTCATTTGTGCATAAAAAGATAAAAGCAGCAGCAAAGGTAAATAGAAGTTTTAAAACTGTGGAGTAAATAAATATGGCACATTTTTACCTACATGTCCCTGGCACACCACTAATGATAAATAGAGTATATGGTGTGGGCTTTTGAAGGGTTCAGAAGTTCCACTACCGTGCAGACAGTCAAGCACACACCAGTACCCTGAATTATTGACAATCCTTCTGTTGAAACCCTACAACACCCAAAGCGCATTCTGGGGACAACAGCATTAAACAGGTAAGTCAACACTGTTTTAAAAAAAAAAAATAACACTGAAGATAACAAAAGATACTCACTTCATTGTTTGCTATTTCGCTTGGTGTTGGCCAGTTCGTGACATCACCAAAATCATCAGACTGCAAAGGAGAGAAACAGCTTATATTACTTCCTCAATTTAGTCCCTTTTAGCACATGGAAGAAGTCAGTCATGACTCAGATGGCCAGACTACCCCTTGGAGCAGAATGTTTAGAAGCAGCAATTAAAAAAACAAACAACAAAACAAAACAAACAAACAAAAAAAACCCAAATGTACAAATTGTGAAAGAGGTCTTATGTCTTTTTGAGCACAAAGACAACGACTGTCAGATTAAATGTGGTTTTATGTGTAGCTTCCTAAGTGATTTAAAGGTATCTACTCTTTAAGGCTTTTAGTTTTTGGAAAATCTTTGAGGACAGGTATTAACTGACCTAAAAATGGGAGGCAGCATAAAATTTTCGAAACTTAATTTTTCAATAAAAGGATTCAGTGTCTCCTGTTGTCATAATGGCAATTTCATGCACATACAGGGCACACATCACATAATATGGAAAAAGGATTTCCAAATCCAATCTAGCACCACTTGTGCTCAAGTGATGCTGTTTCTTTGCAGCCCCTTCATGTTTTTATGTAATCCTATTGACTTTTTTAAACAAAAGCTCCTTTCTTTAACCCTCATATATATACCAATTTAGCATCCCTCCTAATTCCAAATTTCCTTTTTTACTTGTCTGTCTTCAAAATTATCTATTACCAAAGCAGAACATAACATTTCCGGTTGTAACTTCAGAATACCTTGATATCTTTTTATTATAATAGTATCAGCTATTTACCATATTGAATATTTACAGCCAGAAATACAAACCTTGCTGCATCTCCTTGTCCTGGGTTTTGACGCTTTTATAACTACGGTGGAATTTTGTGGTTCTAAAAAGGAAGGAAAATATTTTCAGGTGAAGAATTAGACTGGACTTTAGATGACTAAGGAAGGTACATGTTAACAACTCTATTTAACTGTCTATCATACCACACCAAAGGTTTTTGAGGCCTTGATACCAAAGTCAATTAACATTTCCCTAAAGTCATTAGCAGTACATTACATAGAAAAAGTCACATTCCTAGTAAGTGCAAATACTCTTGAAAAGCAGGTGTACAAGATACTGCCTAATGCCATATTTAGGTTCAGCTAATTAGGTCAACACTATCTCAAAATGCTGCTATTTTAACCTAAGAAGTAGCAAAGAAAACAAGCCCCTGAAACAAGCACTCCTATTAGAAGCTATATTTATAAGATAGAATTAATTTATGAAATCTAGTTATGCAAGCACGCATGAAAAAAAAGGTAGAAGCAATTACATATTCCCAAATTCCTAGTAAATTCCTTTTATAAGTCATTACTCAAATACCAAATAAAGTTTAGCCATATAGCTCAAAATCAAACCAACTAAAAAAAATTAAAAGAGAAAATTACTATAAAACTACATTAAGACTGATTAATGCCCATTTGCAGTGAAGTTGACACTCATACATTTTCAGAACCATCCTAAGTTAAGGTCTAAACTTTATAATAATGATCCCATCTGATCTCCTGGGCAAGAGTCAGTTATACTTCTACCAGGAATTATTAAATTGCTTGGAAATAACTCTCTCATAAGCAATGTTATTTGGCCTAACAATCTAGGATCAATTACCTACACTGGGAAAAAAGCCTATTTAAACTTCCTATGCCTTACCACATGTGTAATTACCCTTTTGTACATGAATCTGATTTTCTTATTCTTGCAATTTTCCCTCACCCTTCTCAATTGCATTCCACTTTCTGCATTGGGAATTCAGGAAAAGAAAACCCACCAGTAACCAGCAATTTTTCTTGGAGATTAAAACTGAGAGTTAAGAGGAAATCATCTCAACTTCTTTTGATACGCCCTGGTTATCCCAATGCATGTTTTTCCTTACAGAAGTGGTCACAACCATTCCTTGAAGCCTCTTATTCAGTATTTTATTGCAAGGCAAGCTTGAAACACTGAACACGACTGAAATCACTAGTGGATACAGGGATAGCATCACCTCCTCAACCCTAATCTCTTTCACATCCAGCGACTAATCTTCCTTGTCACAGCTTCACAGTGGGAACCCCACCCTCATGCCCCAGTGACACTGAAGCGCCTCTGCTTCCCAGAATATACAGCCAATGTAAGAAGAACAAACTAATGCATTCTCCATATTCCAATGCAGATCTTACCATAATTGATAGTTATATAAATTATATTTCATGTACCTGCTATATGCAACTTGCATATCTCATAAGACATGAATTCAGTGAATCCTGTTCACCGTGGCCACACCATTTACCAGCAGGTTCTGTCTTTTCTGCAGATCTACTTTTTTAAACAAAGACAAAACACACCCCCCCCAAACTGCCTCCTTGGTGTCCTTCAGCCTCAATTAACTTTAGACTGAGAGCTTTCAGAAACATACAGTGACTGTGTAATCCTAATTTTCACTTGTCATTCAATAGTAAACTAATTATCCTTTACAAAACAAGACAAACAACTGTGGAGCAGCCAACAAATTTGTAATTTTCTCCAAGGGAACTGCCAATTACCCGTACAGGTAAACTGACTGGCCACAGCGTGGCTGTAAACATGCATCTCTGCTCAATTACTTTACTGAAGCCCTTTTTCCATCTCGCAGCACTTTTACTTAAAATTGCTGCTGAAGGACTGCTCTGCCAGAACTTCTACTCTGTGTGTCACCAGGGCGTAGCAAAGGATTCAAAAATGTAAGACTCAATGTTGCTGCACTACCTTAGTCATGGGATATTATTCCAGGCGGCAGAAGAGGCTATCTCAATTGCGTAGAATGAGACCCAACTCGTTTTAAGGAATCTCTTTTATCTAAATGGAGTAATTCAAGACTTGGAAGATGCATTTGCAAACTAAACAAAAAGAAAATTAGTATTAGGTAACACACTGCCTTGTTGATGATGCCCTTTCTGAACTCAAAGGCTTGAGATCTCATCACACTCTGTCCTTCCCTACCTGACAACAACTCCACAGAAATCCTTGTCCTCCCAAAAAAACCATGCTCAAAACCAAATTTAACAGATCTTTCCTAGCTGGCTTTCTGGGACTTACCACGTGGGAGCTGGATTTTAGTGTGAAGCATGAAAAGGGAAGATAAAGGGGAAGGAAAAACAAAAAAAGGAGGGTAGGAGAGGAAAAGAACATAACATCTGATCACTTAAAGGTTTTAGCCAGGTCACATCTGTTCTGTTGTCATGGACAGGCCTAAAGCCACTCTTCAGGCAAAACTTACTCCAGACTGTGTTCAGGGCTTGGGTTCAACATCACATCACAGTGCTGAGTACTCAAAAACAGCATCTTTAGTACGCGGCTCCAGCTGAATTCAACAAGTCCTTCCAAATAAACTATTTCACTTGTTAATTCCAACCTAACTGTATTACAATGATTTATTCTGCCATATGCTACAAGGAACCTGTTTAGTAGTGGCATGCTGTGTTGATAGAAGAATTCAGTTATCTTCAATGACTTTACTTGCTGGGTTTCGGCTGAGTTTTGAGGGTGTGGCAGAAATTAAACAGTCAAGGATGAGGCAGTTTAATTGCCAATGATCATCTTTCAATCACTGAACTCCATCCAGTAGATGCCATCCACATGAGAACAGAAATCAGCCTCCAAAGCCATTTTTATTATGGCTCTTCCAAGTCTCTTAGTAAACCACATCCTAACACGAGGTATTTTCTGCAGAAAGATGTGGCTGTGCAAACATGCCAAGCGCAGTATGTCAAGACACATGGAACGACAACTCTGAAAAATGAATTTTGGAACCACCAAAACTGCAGCAATCCTCTGGGACAATGACAATAGAGAAGGAAAATCAGACTGGATGGATGTGCAGAGATAAGAGAAGCAAAGTGTATGCATAAGATGTATCCCCAAAGTACTACTGATGACAAGACAAACTACACTTAAAGTAGTAGGACTTCAAAATGGATAGTTTGAAGCTCTGCAAATAACCTGTCAGCAAGTAATTTTTTCTGATGAAAAGGGAGGGATAATATTGCCAATTCCTTCTGAAAGCAATGTCTATTGGTGGAGCACATTTTAATTTAGACACAAGCACAGTTTGTTCTGTAAGACTTTCTAGACAATATCCAAGTTTTATTTTCACTTGGACTGCACGTGTGTTTCCTTTTGTGAAGGAACAACATCGCATAAATACCAGAAGTGCTTCAGGGGGCAGTTGAAATCATCCAGCAAAACAGCTCTTCAAAACTTCAGTGGAACACATTTGTTCAACTTGTAAGACATTTTCCTTTCAATGCTCAGTTTGAAACTTGACAGTATATTCCATTTTTAAACAAGGCAAGCTATGTTTACACCTATTGTTTTAACAGATGAATGTGAAAGTATTGCAAATGTGGCAAAATAATCCCTTGGAGAATATAATAATTTAAATCTAGAGCATGGATTTAGAGCCAAGGGTCTGTGAAATAATAAAAAAAATCCCCGTTATTATGCTAACATCCTGTCCTACGATAGCTCTAGCATTTTACAGGAAAAACTTCATTAAGATTGACTCTCTCCACACCATTTGAACAAGCAAGGCAGTGAGTTATGATACCTGCATCCTTCTACGGCTCAAAACCAACCAGTTTTTCAATACAACAAGCAATTAGGAAAAAAAAAAAATCCACAATGCATGATCGATTCACCATTACAAAATTTATTTTTCTTATATTTATCTTTTTTTTTTTCTCCTTAGCTTCTTCACAGAATGCCACAACTTGTGACTCAATTTCTACCAAAATTTTCACAGTCTAAAAGGTGCACGTTAGGGCACAGAGGTGGGTTTCTGCCTCATAACAGGTCTCCAGTTTAAAGACAAAAAAAAAACCAAAACCTACAAAATTACACATGCTGTTATATGTAACTAAAATACGACAGCCGCTTTGTAAAGATCATATTTTCAACCCCTTCAGGGTAATTGTCAATGTTGTACCTGATGATAATTCTTTGACTAATTTTTAGAAGCTGCTGTTAAAATATTCAATGAGTAAGAATTCATAAGAACTAACGGGAATACCTGCCTTAGATACACTCAAAAAAAAATCAGATCATTTATGAATTTATTAATACAAAGCTTGCTATTCCTAGTAACACATACATCTTTACTAAACTGTACTTTTACAACCTGTTTTGCTATCAGACTAAAGCAAATTAATTTATACAATAGCACTACAGTGAACTGGTTTGGCTACCAAAATATCAAACAGATAAAACATATTCTTTGATGCCCAGAAATAAATGCAATGGAAAAAGACAAACTGTAAACAAAATAAAGGAATGAAGTGTGTGCTTATTTTAATTAACTTCATCATTCAAGCACACTGGGAAGCAGACCCACTTTAACCACTTCAGCAGCATAAGTATTTTGCCTCACTGAATATTTTAATAAATTTCATAAACAATTTTTGAATAATTATCTAATAAGTCATTAGAGACCCACATTAGCTACACAAATCACATGAACACTAGAGAACTTGTCATTCAGATTCCCTTCTGCAACCTTACAGAAAGGGCAACACTTGAAATTTCATCAAACGAAGAAGTGGGAGAACTTTTGAAATAAAATTACTTCAGCAACTTCATCCTGGGGAAATTATTTATGTGGAGGATGGGTAGTTCACAGTTTCAGCCTGAAGAACTGAAAACTTACTGCAACATATTGGCTGGGCACTATGAGGGTAGGCAACGGGAAGAAGGCACATCAGAGAAGCACCTTTCATCATTTCACAGCCTATGCTCAATCTAACTCCCTCTGTCCAGGATCACCAAGACCAGAAGCATAGAATTAAGGCTGGAAAAGGCCTCCAAGGTCAAGTCCAACCTCTGACCAAACACCACCTTGTCAACTAAACACGGCACTCATTTCTTGAGCCCTTCCAGTGACTGACACCACCATCGCCCCGAGCAGCCTGTTCCAATTCTTAACCATCCTTCCAATGAAACAATTCTTCCTGAATTAGACAGAAGACTATTAATTTCACTAGCAATTTCATACTGATATGAGTCTTCATCCATGCGGTAAAGGCAGATTAGGATTTAAAATTAGCTGTATAATTCTGAAATTATACTGCTTAAAAGGGAAAGGTCTGGTCAGAAACACTGCAGTAACAAACATACCACAAACAATTTAAATACATTTGCATTGGGTGTTTGATTTACTATAACTATTAAAACCTATTAACTTATCTGAGACAGAAATATGAATGCTTTGACCAAATTCTTCTGCCAAAATTTTAAGCCTTTTACATCACATTTTCCTCCTAGAGTCAGGTGGTGTTACAATTTGTTTCAGCAACAAGAAACAGGTTTGCCTCCATTACAAACTAATCCCACCCCTGTCAAAAGATGACACACTGGGGGCGACTTTCTCAAGTGCGTAACTATCACTGAACATACCGTATGTGCACTTCTCAGGAAACTTTCAACAAATTAAGCCAGGATCAACAAGTCAAACAGGATTCAGTCACTGCTTTGATGTGAGACTCTTTTACATTTTATTATCCTCTTTACGGATAGTTTTACATTCCATCCTGGTAGTATTTCTGCTCATCTACTTATTATTTCACATGACTAATTTCCATACTACAACATTCATAAGGGCCTAGTGTGACGGATTTTGCTTTGCCAACATGCAATTAGTTACTTCAAAATACATCCCTTGTTGCAGGTGGAGGCACATGGCAATTCCTGCCTTCAAACAACCAGGAAAGATCAGTTGCTTTGTCTTTTAGGAGGGAAAGAGCAGCGGCTTCCTCATGGTGCTTTTGGTGGCGGTCAGACCAAAACACATACCCTGGTATGTGCTTTTCACCAATGCCACTACCAGCAACACTGACTCCTTATTTGCTCAATTACACACTTGGCCACTGAAAAATATGTTCCAGTGCAACTACTCAGTTTAAAACTAATTTCATAAATGATAAGCACAACTTTTTGCAGAAGAAAAATAATTTGCAGTTCTCCAAAATCAACACGTTAACTACACCATGTGTGTGTATGAACTCACTGCCTTCTGCCTTCCCCTTCCTTCAACAACTATTTGTGCACTTTATCTTGAATGGAAAAGCAAACTTGACAGAGGAGGAACACAAGGTGCTAATGGGACAAAAGCAGCTTTCCCAATGCTTCTGATGTCTCATTATTAGAGGAGTGACATGTCCTCTTTCATGCATGGACCAGACCACAAGCTGCTGCCCAGCAAGCTGGGCTGGGGAAGCTCCACATAAACAGGTACTTATGAGCGCGTCGGTACATACAAACAAAACAACCGAGATGATAAAGGTGGGCATACACGTTGCCAAAAGGTTTGCCCCTCAGGTAAGCAGCGATTTTGTGGTCTGGAATGTGATCTCTGTCTGTATGACAGAGAAAGTATAAATTACATGTTCCTCTTTTATTCATTTACCTCAAGGATAAAAGCGACTGAGATCACAAAAAGCTTTGTCAGGTGCCTTCGGGAACAAGTGCTGGGATTGAAATCCTCAAGAAGCGCCGGTCGAAACACGTATTTTGAGGTCAGTAGTTTACTCGCCGCCAAGAACAACACTCCGAGGAGCTGCTGACTTCCAGGAACCCTTTGCTAGCCTAAGCACAAAGCCTGACAATTTCAAGTCGGGTCTTTTGACGACCGACTTTGTAAAGCCACATGCTTGTTCAGCCAGCGTGGTGCCTATAAAGCAGCTTTATCTTACACGTAGCGATTAAAGGCCAGAAAATTATACCGTGGCTACTCTCGCACTCTCCATGTAAACACGCCGAGTCCGGACAGCAAGCGAGAGCTGCCTCGCTCCTGCCAACACTCACAGCCTCCACAACCCAGACCTTCTAGAAACCCAAACCAAGTAGCGGATCCCTGCGAGGGCCCTGCTGTGTAATCAGCCCACACAGCGCTGCGGCGGAGCAGAGTTTGTGAGGAGAAGCGAAGGAGAGGAGGCGGTGACCGGCCCCATCTGCCGCCACCGGGCCCGCCCGCAGCTCCCGGGACGCGGCGCTCCCCGGGCCGGCCCTTCCCTCTCCGGCCCCAACTCCGCTGCCCGCAAACACGCCATTCCTTCCTCAAAAAAACCCTCCCAAACCCCACCAAAAGCAAACCCAACCCCAGCCCGCCGCCGCAAGGGCGCCGCACGACCTCCTGTCCCCTCACACCTGGTTGCCGCGGCCCGAGCGGGGACGGGCTGTCCCGCCGGGCTCTGCGCCGCCTCCACGCGTTCTCCTGAGGCGCTGGGGCTGCCCTCAGCCCGCCGCCGCCCTCCTCCTCCTCCTCCTCGGGCTGGGGCCGCCGGGGCTCCGACACCTGCGCCGCGGACATGCCCGTCCTCCCACCCAGCACAGGGGCCGCGGCGGGAGAACAAGGCGGGGGGGAGCGGGACCCGCCTCCCGCCGCCCCACCGTCACCCTCTGCCCCCNCCGCCCGGCTCCCCCGGCCCCGCTCGCCGCGACCCGCCGGGCCCTGCGGAGGGATGGGCGGCGCTGCCCCGGCCCCGCCCGCCCAGGGGCGGGACCCGCCGCTCCCCCCGCGCTGTGACCTCGCGGGCCGGGCGCTTTTCCAGCGCCCTTCGGACATTTCGGCTCTGCAGGCCCGGCCCGCACCTGTGCGACCATCTCAAAGTGCAGGAGGAGCAGGATGAAGACGTTTCGCTGACGCGAAGGGGGCTCTTTCTCAGCGTGGAGAACACGTTCCGCAGGCGCGCGAGAACACACTGCAGTCCCAGCAAGGAGGGAATTCCACATTATTTTACTCTTCCGTCTCACGGGTCCCTTCGCCATCACACCATCTCTCTCTGCCTTCCTGCTTGCTGCCACAAATGTCGCAGAGAACTTATCTTCCCAGTACTGCGCCTGCTGGATTCATTGTTCCCATACTTCTGCCAGTGCGTTATCCCAGCAGCCCTGTGGTCAGAGGATGAAGGATGAATTGGGATGGGATGAAGGGATAATGGGATGAGATGAACTGAGTGGGAGCTGGGGTGAAATGAACTGGGATGAGATGGGAGGGGAAGGGGTGGGATGATGGGATAAATGGGATGGGATGAACTCAGTAGGAGCTGAGCTGGATCTGGCCAAGCATTGGAAGGGGAAAGGAAAATGACACCTTGTCACCCCTTTCCCGCTTTGCCAGCTCCCAGTCCTCACACATTCTCCTTGATTACACCTTAAGGCACCTGTTCCTCTCCCATTTCTGTCATTCAGGCTCTTGGACATGTTTTAATCCCTTTCTTCCAAAAGGGCTTCCAAAAATTAAAAAAAAACCAAAAAAACCCCTCCAAAACAAACCCCCAGACTTTTATAAAATGAAGCAAATATTTTGAAGTAGTGTCACAAGTTGTTGAGTTTCCTGGAGATTTTTTGGGGTTTTTTTGTAGCAAACTATGTTCTGTTTGGGGTGTTGTTATTCTTTGCTCTAATGAGATTGGGTGCAGTTTTACCCCTTCATCAGAAAAAAAAAAAAATTAAAATCCACCAAAAACTCAACAAATGCCCATTGTAGCTGACACTTCAGGCACTGAGACAATTTTAAGATTATTCTGTAACTGTAGATACAGTGGCAGATCAGATCACCTTGTGGAAGGCCAGGCCTACCTCAAAAAAACCCTCACAAAACAACCCAGGTGCCTGCTGCTTTGTTCAAGAGAGTTGAAAATTAATGACCTTTTGTAGTAAAGGCTTGAAATTAAAACATCTGCTACAATTGTTAGGCTACAAACCACATAGGTACTTTAATGCACATTTCTGTAATTTCAGATTTAAGCTCCAAACACTAGAGGAATTTCTCTTCTCATAAACAGAGAAAAAAAAAATCACTAGTGCTTCTAAGTGCTTATTGTACAGAAAGTGACATATGCATTCTTTATTTTAAAATTTATATCAGTAAAGAAGAACAAAGGTAGAATGGTTAAAATTACAGCAATTCTTCAAGCCCTTAAAAGCATTTTTCTTTGGCAGTAAGAACTTGATTCTTTCAGATGCCATAAGTTTACTAATCAAGGATATGTCACTTGCGTACATTCCTGACAACAGGATTATCAGTCACACTGCCAATTGAAAACAAGAAGGTAAGCAGAGGTTACAGTGATATGAAGGTACAGAGGCTCTACCTAAGTCACTGGTAAGAAGGGGAGTAACCTCCTGTTTCCTCTTTTTCCTCTACAAGTGTTAGAAGGAAGCAGATGAGTAGGCCAGTTGGGACTTCAGAGACTTCAGAACCTGAACAGAGCAAGAAAAAAGCAGGAAACTGATTAAAGAGTACTTACATGAGGGCAGAAAAGCACTAAGGGTGACCATTAAAATGGCACTTGAGCATTTGGCCATCCTTCTTTTGCGAACTCTGGGGTAGGACGTCTCTTACTGTAGCCTTTTTGGGATAGACTGGGCCCAAAGGGGATATAAAAAGTTTTACCGTCACTAACACTTTGCCCACTTTGTATTATTCTTCTTGTTACTTTCTATCAGTGCAAGTCAGACATCTCTGGCAAAAGTTTTTAAGTGCACAGCACTTAAAATACTCGTATTTGGAAAAGGGGTTGCTTTACACCACAAGAGAACAACAATCCTTACAAGACACTTCACATTTTAACGCTTATGTTTTATCTTGTATAGAAGGATCCAAGAATACCAGGAAACACTGCAAATTACAGGATTACATAAAATAGCAGCATTTTACTCATGCAACAGTTCTTCACAAAGAATTACATGCCTACAGAACCTCCTTTCTGTACTGTATAACTTATCATTACAGCCAAGCTGACAGAGAACCTGTCAGTTTAAGATAAAGAAACTTTCCTGCCCAACCAACCATAATTAATATCAGCATTAAAAAAAACCAAACCCAGAAACAATTAATATAAATAAATAAATAGCTGGCTCAGTGTTAGCAGCTACCAAGCCAAAATAGTATTCAGAGGATCCAAGGATTTTCACTTTTCTGCTGTTTGGAGAGCATCTCTACACACACATATGACATTCCAGTAAGGAAAAGCAACAGGACTCCATTACTCCTATAATGTTACCTTTCTGCAGATTTTCTAGAGTAATAAAACACAAGTGATCTATCCTTGCTAGAAAAACACCTCCTGACCAGCTCCTTTTGAGTTGGTTGGATTTTTTTTTTCCTGGCCTTGGGGAAAAAAATGACAAAAAGCTCCATTTGATAATTAGTAGATATATCCTGTTCCAGAACACGATCCAGCACTCAGATGCCAGAAGAGAAGCATAGGGACAAAACACCAAAAAAGCTCACCTGGGTTACTCGTGGAGAACACACCAGATTCAACCTCCCAGTCTGCCCCAAGCCTTTCCTTTCCAATGCAGACAAAGCAAAGACCAAGTTTAGTATGGTACAACACACCCTTGCTTGGAATACATCAGCCAAAAGTTGTATGTGTTTTGGACCCTTCTAAAAGTAGAACGGATTTTAAATAAGTCTGGGAAATTCTAGCACAATAAAGGCACTGACAAGTATAAAATTGGAATCACAATGGTATCTTAATTAGCTGATAAAAGCTTATTTTCTTTACTAGGTACTGTATGTAGAAAAACATCAAAGCAGTACCAGTGTTTGTTATGTGAAGCCCTTATCATGTCCTGTAGATTAACTGCTTTCCTTGTGCTACAGCATGAGGAGGAATAAAAAGGATTACAGGAGGACAGCGAGATGAACTTTGAACACCTGTTAACAAGAAAGAACCTTCACACATTAACTGCTTTTTTAGGACTTTTATTGAAAAAATTTAAAATCAAAAAATTACGAAGGCCAGTTTTACAATGAATTTAAGACGCACAGGATGGCTTACCTGCTACGTGAATTTAGTGCAGGAACCTTATTCCAATATTTCTCTCATGCAATTGCTGAATTAAAATCACATTCTCATTTAACACCAAAATGGATTATTTATACTTTCTTAGGATTGAACCTTAAAATCTGGTTTAAAAAGTCAGTTTTCCAAAGGTTAAAAACATGGACATAGCAAGATTCCCCCCTTCACAGACCACCTAATAGCTCCCTGTGTCTGATAACTGGCAGAAACAGACCACAGAGCCGTTTTTCCTTTTTGTTATTCAAACCCGAGAAATTTCTTAAATAATGCTTACTGGGCTTTCATATTTGGCAGCATGACTTTTAGCTACAGAGCAAAGTGTGATTTCTCATTCTTGTCAGAAACCAATCTTTCACTACTTGTCCCAAAAGACACTCTCACAACCAGGAGCAGCACTGGCCTAAATCTTCATCTGTGAATAGTATGCCCTTTGGGTAAGTTAAACCTTGTTAGTAATACCATCGGAACATTAACCTCAGGATGTCAAGTTCCCATCAGTTGTGTAATTCCCAGTATTGTGCGCTTTGAAAATATTTACTTTGGCATGTTATACTTTGTAGCATAGTTGATTTTTTTTTGTGCTTACTCCCGGCCTTTACAAAATCTGTCTTTTCTCTCTTGCATTTATTCAAGCCCTTTCCCTTGACACCAGTCATCTCCCTTTCTCACAGCTGCAACAGAAAGGAGACATAAAGCACACAACTACATTTAAAATGTGAGAGCTACCAAAGTTGCTGAACAGCAGACACTCTTAATTGATGAATAAGCTTGTAAACAGTAAACCCTGTAAATCTTTTAGTACAGTATTCAAGCCATCAATTTTGAATTTTTAAACTTACTGATATTTGAATTCAAACCCTCCAACATTCCGTGTTTACTATGTTTAAACTTGTTAGTCACTTCACACTTGCTCCTAATATATATAAAACCAGCACTGTCCAAAGAAATGATGAAAAAAACACTTGAAAGAAGCAATTTCACTTCCGAAAGATTAGAAATTCTTCTGCATTTTCAGTTAAATTAAATCTTCAATAATTTGGATTATTATGAATTGTTGCTATTCAGTTTTACCTGAACACACCCGATTTTCAAGTGAACCATGACTTCTTCACAGTTATTAGTCCTGTCTGTCAGAATAAAATTCAAGACAATATATAAACTGAGCTTTGTTTGCTCTACACTCTGCCTATTAAAAACCTTCACCCTAACCACCGAGACCAAAAGCGCTTAATTGGAAAGGTGCAGAAGTTGCACATCCTGAGAAATGGCTGGGTTTTTCTCTTTGTTTCAGCATAACCCTGGTCATGATGGTACTAAAATTAATATTGAAGTGTTTCAGTTTTCAACCTCTCTGCAAACTCCCTTTAAAAGAATGTTACAGGAGATTACCACAAGAAAGACATGGAGAGATATGACAGTCTCTACGTAACAACCTTTTATGCTACTGTATTTTGTTGGCATTTTTGATCCCAAAATCAACAGACAGGAAACAACAGACTTTGGATTTTCTTAAATGTGTTCAAAATCCAAATTTTTGTATTTTCCATCAATTAAAAAAAAAAAAAAAAGTGATGAAAAATAAGGAGTAAACCTAACTGTTTCGATAACTTTTAGTTAAAATCATACAGTGAAAGTGTATTTTGCATATCAGCACTGAGTGCACTTTAAAAAGGACCTCTGTTGAAATATTCCCAGCAGGTCTTTATAGCACTATGTAATCTGCTGTTGATTTAACTGCTTAGAATCAGCCACTCCTTATAAAGTAAAATGACAAAATCTCTTATCTCTTCTAGCATTCTTTAAAAAAAACAAAACCAAAAAACTAGAAGTTTATGTTATCTAACTGAATTAATGTAAAGAATTAATTACCAGACACTTGATTTTCACTTAGTTTTGAGAACCTGATTGATGAATTGCTACATGATCCTTCTGGAATGGCACAGTTATTTCAGTGGCAGAAAATTTCATGGATGTATTGAAAGAAAACATCTCTCATTCTTCACTGAATTCTCAAAGTCTCTTTTTGCAAGATTTGATGCTGCCTCTCCTATTACAGCGCATTTTCATTTCATAATTGAATGGAGTAGCAAGGGCACAAGGAAGCAAGAGGAAACCAAGGCGTCCGGAACAAACCAGAAACACACTCAACACAAAAGAGCAGCTTAGCCCTACAGTACAGTTTTCATTCTCTCAAGACTTAGATTGGTCTGTTTTCCACTGACACACAATTCAGAATTGATTCAGAATTCAAGGAATACACAACTTGATTAGACACGAAGGACATGAACCGAAGTACATTCAGTACATTCATGCACTGACAAAAGCTGCCGTTGTTTTTTCACAGGTAATGCTGAAACAGCTGCATCAGAATGGCACTGGGTTGAAATGAAAGTAAATGCTGGTACGTCACCATTTCTGGTAATTGTTACCTACAACAGCCAAAGTCAGTGACCATCTACTCAATGTTGCAAGCAGCTTGTTTTCCAAGTATGAGTTCCAGTAAGCTGAATTACAAATGAGATCAGTTTGAACATATTATGAAGATTTTTCAAACAGCGTATTTCTGAAGAAAACGGTCAAACGCATCGTAAATTGCTTGTCTGAAACAAGGTAAAAAGAAGATCATTTATATAATTTGGGAAAGGGCAGAGGTAAGGGGCATATTTCCATACATTTACAAAGCTATCATCACAATTTCAAAACAGCATTCAATAAAAATTGATTTCAGGTAGTGTTTTCTCCTTCACTTCTGGGATCTCTCACTTCAGTAATATATTTATGTTTCAGGAATGAGTGGGATTATTTACCAATTTTAATGTGAGTGCAGATGTTAATGAATTAGGAGTTTTCTACTCAAACACATCAGGAAATGGGTAAAAGACATGCATAACTTCTTGATGAACTATCATAAAATTTTTAAGTTTTAAATAGCAATAAACTCATGGTCAGTATACCTTGACCCGACATAACTCTATTCTTTTTTGTTGTTGCTTAGACTGTAATAGGATGTACAGTCTTACTAATTTCTTGTATTTTAAAATGAACAGCACAGGTATTCAACGTTTCAAAAACAGAACTGCATTTATATAACTAATTCATGTAACTGCCTTTAGAAAGTCAACACCTAATATTACTAAGGCAAGTACTACTCATTTGCAGACAAGCTTATATTTTAATTCAACCTAGACTATTTTTAAACTTTTTTGTTCACCTTACCTAAAGAGTCCTTGTTTGAAGAGGTAGGCACTGACATGACCTCCATCCAGATACCTAATTTCACATCCCGGCCAGATTTCTTGAAGACTGCGCACCCCAGTCCGAGGAATATATGCATCCTCCTTAGCTTGTACAACTATGATTAAACTTGGATCAACTGGAACTAAAACCAAAAACAAATAAAAATTGAATTCATCTAAGGTCAGAAACATGACAGCTGAGATTTCTGTTGTAAAAATGCTATTTCTAAAAAAAAATTTGCATTATTCTAAGCTTTAATAAAATTTTATGTTCTGAAGTCCTCCAGTAGAATTTGTATGGTTTTTGATGTCACTGAGGCTATCAGTAGAAAAACAAACATCCTTCCCTAAAGCAGAAAACTTCACAAATCATTGAGGAATGATAGGAGAATTGTCTTTCCTCTTATCAACAAAACTCTTATAGCATTCAGGTCAGTTCTTTGAGATCTCTTTTTTTCCAGAAAAAAGAACTGTGAAATTCAGCAGAGTAGAAGCTTTATGTAATTTTTCTCCTTGAGGAGAGGGAAACAGACAATTTTTCATGCAAGATCAGACAAAGTGCAACACATGTTTAGCTGCAACATAAAATCCCAACATATTGTTACATATATTTATTACTCGTAACTGGAATTGCACCAATCAGATTACTAACAGGAACAACAGGAAAATGATTTTGAGAAAAATGACAGCAAAATGATGTTGAACACAGAACATTTCTCTCTTCAAGAAGAAGCTATATGTGGTATGTTAAAGAGCGACTAGGCAAATGTTTGGCAATGGGAGGTCACGAATCATTTAGACCTTCCTTTCTTCATACTAAATCATATATAGAGAGCATGCAATGCTAAGACAGATTCTAGTCTTCCATTCCATTTTCCATGAAATCTGAATGTTAGGCAGGTTTTCTGAAGCTCTTCTCTAGCCACACTCCAAGGATACCCTGGTGGGGGATGCAAAATCTCCTAGAGCATGACAAGACCTGAGAGGCTACTGACAGGAAGGACTACATCATTTTGACAAGTGCATTAGGATCACAGATCCTCTTAAGTTCAAGAAAGGTCAGTGCTTTAGCCAAGAGATACCTGGATAAGTCTCGATAAACAAGAATGTCAGTACTTAGAATAAAGCTCATAGGGCTTTTTCTACCTACTGAAATAACTTCTAAAGCTCTAAGGAAACCACTGCACTGGTATTAGTCACAAAACATCTCTGGCAGTGATCCAGCTCAAGAAATCTACACTAGTGTAGGTATCTTTGGATTTTATTTTATTTTAATATTTACCAGTGGATTTCTGAATGCCAGAAGTCAAAGCAGGTACATGCACAGCTGAACCAGTTTGAATGGACTGCCACAAAAGGAATTCCAAGCCTCCACTCCGGAAGAACCCTTTCAGGCAGCTCTAGGAAGCAAGCACTTGTTTGCACTGCTACAAGCAAGCAGTGTAAAGGATTTGTCCTAAATGCCAAGGAAGGCTGGGCTACAGCTCCCTCTACATGCTATGCCTGTCCTGGGAAACTATATTCACCCTAGCGCGCTATCCCAGAAGGACCTCTGCATGTTCTTCCTGGTCACACTTGTCTAGCAGCGTCATTCAAGCCTGGTTCTCAGCTATGGAGGGTACTTTCTGTCTGAAGTCAATATGATATTTCTGCCTTATGATACCTACTTGAAAAACCTTATTAGCAGATTAGTTAGTTCTAGGTATTAAATCGCACAGGTGTTGTGTCCTCTTAGATAATACAAATGTGCACTAACTCATATCTGAGAAGAGCCACAGCAAGGCAGAGGAGAAGTCAGCAGAGATACTGAAAAGCAAATTTTTAATTCACTTTGTCATTAGTTGGCCATCAAGAAGGAACAGAAAAACAATTAGAAAGCAGAGTGGTAAATAGACATTACTGAATAAAGCTCACAATATTTCCATATTTCAGCTAAGGGGCCACCAGGTTTACACATGGAGAATGAAGAAAACACCTCTCCTTCCACTGTATTTTACTCAGTTTTCAAAAATTCACATCAAAACAAATAAATACATACCTGAGAAGTTAGCCACATGGGTACATTCATCCATTACTCCTTTCATGAACATTAAGGACTCTCTCTGTAAAGCGTCACTCTTTCTTCCTGTATTTATCCTGTGTCTTTGTGGGCTGGTAAAGTTTTTATTGCTACAGCTGCTGGTTGAAAATGTTTGATTTATGCACTGCATTTTAGGAGCATCTTGTATTAAAAGTCTTTCTGAAGAGGCACTTAGAGTATTTTTATTTGTGGTAAAGGTGTGAACAGCTTCTTCAGATGCAGCAGTGCTCAAGGACTCAAGGTTGAATATGCTGGAAGTCATGTCCATATCCGCCAGACTGTTCACACTGTCAGGGAAGTTTTTAACGAAGTCCTGTCCCATCTTGAAAGAATCTGTCTAAACAAAGACATCAGGTCATTTACTAAGGGTTTCTCCCTTAAACTAATCAGTTAATCTTCAGATGAACTCATTATTAAAATAAATTAAGAAGATACAAAAAGCGCTGATTATAGCACTTGTTATTTCCAGCCTGCAGGTCACTCAGTCAAACCCTGACCCTCATAACCTCTTGATAATTTCATTCTACATTTCTATCAGCTTAAAAAAAAGCACAAAGTACTTACATATATGGTAGCTTATGACACAAACGCTTTTTGTTGTGTATTAAGCTCTGAATTTATAATTACCATCATTTAAGCTTAAAACACATAATAATAGAAAAATAAACATATGCGACCAGGTCTAATGTTAGGTTTAGGCCTGAAAAATCAACTAAATACTACGGAGACACAAGCCAAACATCTTGAAATGTTTCTTCATTTCGTCTTCTCCATCAGTGTTCTGGAATGCACTGACTTAAAAATGGCAAGTGCCCAAGTATTCCATCCCAGTCCCTCTCTCCTGGTGTAAGATATTCGAAAAAGGACTGTCACAAAGCAAAGGATCTTAGGAAAAAAATTAATTATCAGAATTTCAATTGAATACACACAAAGCATGGTCAAAGGAAAAACTTGTAGCAAGGGCTACACTTAACACTCACTATACAACCAAAAGATTAGCTTTGTTTTTCAGGTTTTCCTTCAAAGATTAAATTTATCAAAAGCATAAAGAAACAACATGCAAGTATGTTTTAGCTAACAATTGTCTACTTTTGGTGGAATTAAAAAGAAGTTACATTATTTGCTAGATTTACACATGTAAATATTAGCTAATAGGGAAAAAAAACTATACTTACTCCACAGTATTCAAGCATTTGAATGATTTCTTCTTCATAAACAGTTTGTGTAAAATACTGTTTCTCAAGCTCTCTCCAGTTCACTGCCTTGCTCAGCACACCCTGAGATTATAAGAAAAGGCATCAAGTACACAAGTAAATCCCAGAGATTGCTCTAAAATAATGATACAGAAAAAAATTGATCCGTTCCCCTTGTGACTTATTTTTCCAGTGAAATTCTGCCCAAGTTCCCAGACAACATTTAAAATTATTGCAATCAAAGTAGAAGCACAAATTATAACACAGGGCATGGAAACTCACCTCCCCTGTGGCCAACCCTAACCTTTTAACTTCCATTTCTGTTTACCATGTAATATATTAACAAAAATATGTCAATTACCGTAGTAAAGACTGCAGAAGCTGTTGACCAGGAAAGACATGGAATTAATGGCAATGGTTTAGGCCAGTTTGTCACTGCCAGTGAAGCCATCTAGAATCAAAAGCACTTATTACATATTTTAATATTGAATTCACAATACACTAGAAAGAACCCGCTCATTCTCAATTTCTTTGTTTATATAGTATCGATCAAATACATGGTGCCAAAGCAGTTAAGGACTGTGGCAGTTCACCTATTTAGAAGTTACAGCCTATTCGTCAGTGATTTTTCTAACAATAAACATTGCTCTGGATAGGACTCATTTCAAGGTTGAATGGGGTTTTGTTGTAAGAATTCCCAATGGAATATTAACTAAATGTTTCATTAATTATAATTCCCTTAATTATAAAAATTAATACAAGGTATTAGTTGTTTAAAACCATAAAAAAGACCTATAAAGCTTTTTATCAAGCTCTTGAAAGTTTAGTTCAAGGCAAAATAAAGGCAATCTCTGAGGAGGGCTAATTAAAATTCTATACTTTTGAAATTTGGATACTGGAAACAAAATGTGAAGGAGAAGTAAACCAACCTGTTAAGTTGCTAAATGGACTCTTTTTCTATTCTTTAAGTTAAAATTATTACTTTTACATCAGTTCTCAAAACACATTTTTGTGAATATTCTGTTTATCCCAGAAAAAAACCAGAGCAAATAAGTTCAATGTACAGAAGTTCCCTATATGGTATGTTCTTGACAAGTTTTATTTTATTATTGCTCTAAACAGAACCCCTTAATACAAAACAGCCCATATCTGTGTCAGATGGATCTATACATTTGAACTATAATTCTATTCTTTTTTTATTAATAAAAAGATACAAGAACACCACATGTCTAGTTCTGATGGCCAGAAAGTCTGACTTTTCTCTTAGTTCCAGCTCTCCCCATTAGCAGAGCTGAATCAGTGCTACCTACACATACTATAGAGGATTAACATCAAATATTATTTATTATACTGGTTTAAATTGCACCAGAAGTCCTGCAAGTTAAGTCAGGACTAGCCAAAAATGTATCTTCCTGGACTAAGAAAAACAACTTCAACGCAGTATCCAAACCCACTTTTCTCAGATCTGGCCACCTTCTATACCTATGCTGGATATAACCATTAGTACAGAATACAGAATTTGGTTATTACCACAGCATTTGAATTGTTGTGCATGGTTAGTGGTGCATATACCAGTTTGCGAAGGCCAATGCAGCTTACAAATAAGCCACGGAAGGAATAACACAAAAGTTATTGATTCAGCAGGGTGACATTGATCTAAGTCAAAGGTGCTTTTTACGTTTACAACATCTAGAGTTATAAAGTTGTGGTTTAGGGGAAAAATATTCCCCTTTCAGTAAACACTACTATTACTAACATTATTAGATCTAACAACAAACAAACAAAAGGTACACTGTTTTACTAAGCTTTGCAACTCTGTCTCACAGACCCATCATAACCTATAGAGACACAAGTAATAGTAATTTAACTGTGTATTAGTCTTTCAAGCATCCTACCAATACACTGTTGGTTTAGTCTGAATATGCACAGTGTCATACAGAAAACATTATCGACCTCAACACAGAAGTCTCTGATCAATACCAATGATCAGGGGAAAAAAAAAGAGATGAGTTGAGAACAGAACTGACACCAAAAGCCACCTCAATCACAACATGCCTGCAAAGAAGGGGCATTTCACACAATGCATTATAATACAAAGGTTTAAGCAAGAAGAATGGAGAAAAAGAGGGAGAATTAGCAATCAATCAGTGCAGACTTTCTTTCAGAAAACATTTCTGCCCCCTCCCTTGTGGAAAAATAACAATTATGTGAGAAGTTTATATTCTTATTAAGCCTGCCAGGAGATGGCTCTATGATTTGTCAGTACTTATTAAGGATTACACTAATTCAGCACCACAGAACATGAGAATTGCCAACAATTTGTTTCTCATGACTCTAAATGTTTATTTTAAAGTACTTCTGAGATCGACACTGTAAAACGAATTATTTCTGAACACTACATAATCAAACGAGAAGTTAAAACAGAAATTACTGAACATGAGATATAAAAGCTTACATGTCCTCCCATGGATATTCCAGTCATCCCTAGCGGTCCATAGCCTTCTCTCTCTAGCCAGTGCAAAAGAGCTGCCGATTCTAGAATTAGAGCTCCTCCCATCACAAACAGGTCCGAGACATTTTTTAAACATGACCGTCTTTTCTCCCCAGAAAAGGAAAATAAAGGATTTACTTTCTAAGAGTAGACTCTGAAAGTTCTCATCATTCTACACACATTTTATATAAAGCTTAATCACAATCCCAGAGAATTTTGGAGATGAACTTCTGTTGATTTAACAGGAGAAAAAGAAAGCCCAGATTCTCTGGCACTTGTAATTTTTCATCCAAATGAGGACCTACTAAGCTTCTAATGTACTATCACTGACACCCTGGTCTTTTGAAAACAGCCATTACCATCATTAGCATGTCATTAGTAGTAATATTATGCCCTGTGAAGTTATAACAGATATTTTGGACAGTCCTAGACATACACTCCTAGATATACACTACCTTTTTTTTTTTTTTNTCATTGAAAAATTGCACACAACATTGAAGAGCACTCAGTATGTCAGGTTTGGAAGCACTCATCAGTGTCACTGTAAGACTGAAACTGTAAAGTGGGAAGTTTGTCACGGTACTGAGAAATTCAGGTAGTGTACTGCAAAGTATTAAAACACAGAAGACATGTACAAAAAAAGTAGAAAGCTATTTAGCTGAACCATCAGAGGGACCAAAAATAACAGACCTCTAATTTGGGGAGGGGGACTGTGTATTTTCAGTATCACAGGTTACAAAGGGCTCCTGGCCCCTCCTGCCAGAGTGCCACCATCACATTTGCGACACTCTGAAGCACAAGGACAAAGCTCGTGAAGTCACACAGAAATGAACAAAGCTGCTGCAGACCAGCCTTTACAGGCTAATGGAATTCTTTCCTACAGCTTTGTTATGAGATTCCTCAGCCCTCTCCAGCTGCTGTATTTATTAAACACTGTTACCAGAGTATTAAGTAAAACCACTGCTGCTGTGTAACCCTCTACTGATGAATGACAGTTACCTGTTGGGGTATTAGACTGTGCACCCCCCTTTGAAAGAATCCTTCTCTACATCATACATCTACTAAGATGACATGCTAGACAACTGAGAACAGAGTTACTAAATTTATTCTTCTGCATCGGATCATCCATAACTGGAAATAAAACTACCAATGGATGTAATCCAGCAGACACTCTCTCCTGCCACTTTTCCATAATCTTACTTAAATCACTTTCTCTGTGTCTTCTACTCAGGTTAAATGTCTAAGTTAGGGTTAAAAAGGATTAAAATACCCATATTCGGACTTTAAGAAATACTGGGAGGCTAATACCACAGCTTTGCTTCAGATACATATTCTATTGAATTCTGTTAAAACTTTTGTGGTTTGGAAAATGTGAAAAGCAGAAAAATCTGGATGGCTTAATTAGGCTTCTAAACTCTGAAAAGTGACTGAGGGAACAAATCTTGTAAAACACTGAATCTTGCATAGCTTCCACTGCCTGAAAACAAACCAACACCAGATTTATTCACATCTGTAAATCTTTAAAATATCTTCAAAAAGCAAAATATTAGCAATATATACATAAAAAAATAACAGGGAAATACACTATCTGACCAAAGATTATTCAGAGTTGACTGAAATATAACTGCAGCATTTGTACACGTGCAGCTGTGAATCAGGAAAATAAAATGGCACTTGCTTGTATTCACAGAACGTGTTTGCATCTCACTCTATACTGCAAGTTCATCTCGTGCAAACTTTCCTGATTGCTGTGATCTCCTAACACAAAAAAACAAAGTAGTTTAGCAAAGAGTAGACAATTTCACAGTAGCAGGTTACAAGTGGTCCATTCTTTGGACTTCTTTTTCTTAATAAGCTATCAAAGTTTAAACTACTTTCAGCTCCTTGAGAGAAAATAAAAAGCGCTATTTCAAAAAGACAGTATCCGTAAATGTAACAGTAATACTTACATTTGATCCCTAGGTTTTCTACAGCCATGTAGAAGACTCCAGTTAAAGAAAGTAAAAAAGACTACATAAAAACTGGTCATTAAAACAAACAAACAAAAAATCACATACAGAAATAGCACAGATTAATTGAAATGTGGAACTTAAATTCCCAATATTTAACGGGCACTAAATCAAGTTCAATGTAGTTTGACAACGTAGTTTGCAACATTTCACTTTGTCAGGTTTATGGGTAGGAAAAAAGTGTAACCGGAAATTTAACAAAACAGAGTAACACTGTTACAGAAGATGACAGGATAGAATTTAACTTTTTAAAAAAACAAAACAAAACACAACCCGAATCTTAAGTGCCAGTAGTAAGTTTCTCAAAAGTACCGGAGGTACCAGAGAGTTGCATTTGAGAACAGAAGGCAGGAGAAGCAACTTTCTTTTCTGTCATTAATAGATCCATACTGCATCTAGAGTATGGTGTAGAATGAATGCATAATTCTCAGTCAGTCACTGCCAAAAGATTCACATCATTTGGATCACTACTTTTACTCTAAGGAATACAGGAAGAAGCTGCAGAAGACATTTTTTAAAAAATCAGAAAAGCCACACTTTGTGTAAAAGAAGCTTATTATGTTAACTGTGTTCCACATTGCGTTTCTGTCCACTGGAAATAGATCCAAAAAGTCCATATTTTACCAGTGTGGTAAGTCTTCTGCCTTCTGGACAAAATATTAAGAATAACTATTGTGTTTTCCACAAAAGGATATAATAAGGATTTTCTAGCAACAGGGAAGCCATACAGGCTTCTTTAATCATTGGCCTTGCCATCAATGTTCGCCTCCTCCAGAAGTGCTAAAGATAAAATGTACAAATAATATATATAAGACAAAATCTGACTACTTAATTTCTCGGTAACAACGAACTTTACATTTTACACACTCACATGATCTCCAGTGCCTGCTAAGTGAATGCACACAGGTCTATGCTTGCTATTCCATCTTCTGGGTACAATGAACTGAAATCTGTGAGAAATAAACACCTATTTTAGCAGAGAGTACATCTACTCTGCACTAAGAGAAATTAAGCTAAAAAAAAATTTAAAAAATCCCCCTAAAGACTTTATAATAAAGTATTTGTAA
>VWZG01011325.1:241253-276117 GCA_013396735.1 Grallaria varia
ATTCAGCAACATCATTTTTCATCAACACATTCAGCAAACAAATGAATCTGAAAGTAGGACAGAAGAAAGGCCAAATAAGAAAAGGAGCCAAGACGAAAGATCATGTTCCTAAAAAAAGACTACCTCATCATCACAATTTAAATTTTGCTGAGTGCAGAAATGGAACGTCAGATAAAGAGCAGCCTAAACAAGCAGTCCAGCTCTCCTAGGCAGCATTGCTATTTTTCTCCTGAAGGCACAACAGCTGAAATTGAAGATTAAGATGAGCAATATACATTAAAAAAAACCAAAACACCCAACATACAAATCATGAAAGTATTCTATATCCCAAACATCATCACCCAATGTCTTCTGCCACTACTTATTTACAGCATAACTACTGAGGGGAAAAAAAAAANTAAAATGTACAAATAATATATATAAGACAAAATCTGACTACTTAATTTCTCGGTAACAACGAACTTTACATTTTACACACTCACATGATCTCCAGTGCCTGCTAAGTGAATGCACACAGGTCTATGCTTGCTATTCCATCTTCTGGGTACAATGAACTGAAATCTGTGAGAAATAAACACCTATTTTAGCAGAGAGTACATCTACTCTGCACTAAGAGAAATTAAGCTAAAAAAAAATTTAAAAAATCCCCCTAAAGACTTTATAATAAAGTATTTGTAACGCATGCAGGCAAAGTGCCAGCAATTCAGCAACATCATTTTTCATCAACACATTCAGCAAACAAATGAATCTGAAAGTAGGACAGAAGAAAGGCCAAATAAGAAAAGGAGCCAAGACGAAAGATCATGTNGCCACCAGTATTTTCCCCACAAGATGGAGCACTGTCACCTACAAAAAAGAACATTCATACGATGCACAACCATCTTAAGGGAAATTTGTACAGCATTTCAAAACTGTAACAATACTGGCCAAAGTAACAATTAGCGTAACTTGGCTACAAGATGTAAGAGAACACAGATAAGGAAACAACCAGCATACTGTATTTTCCAGCATGGTATTAATTAGTCCAAAAATGTTAACAGACTTTCTTTCTCTAAACAATGGAGAAGTGGAATAGAACTGCTATCTCTACCATAAAACTTTTTCTCATGTTCCTTAGTGTCACATGCGTAAGCACACATAAAATACAGCCAGTATTAATGACAAAATTTACAATGCCAGGATCAACTTCAGCTGACAAACTTTCATGTTTAATTTTTAATCTAGTAAACAAACAAAGCTTGTGGGGAAAAAAAATCCATCGTGACAGTTTAGCTCAAAACTTAAAGCAAAGAGAAATTCTGCTCCCTTTCCAAACCCAGTCCTCAACTGCAAAGCAGTGCTAGTGTGAAACCAGCACTGTTAGGGATCACCCAGCTTTCTGTGAGAATGCTTTTTTTTTTTTGGCTTGTCAAGTAAGAAAAGCACCAGATTCTCCTGATACAATTAAATGAACTTGCTACTTCAGTACCAATACAATATTTTTGTATTCAGTGTAAATGGAAAGATGGAATGGTTCCTTCAAATACAATACAACATGCTTTCATATAAACACTCTCTCCTGCTACACATAAAACAGCTACTATCCCTCATTTCCAGCATCCCACTTATTTGGGAATAAAACAATTAAAAAAACCCCAGGGTATTCCACAGCTTTGTGCAATATAACTTCTACACTCAAAAAAACCCACTCAAAAAAAGTCATACTTTGCTAGTAGATTGGGGTTTTTTTAAATACCCAGATTAAGATATCACATGAATAAGATTTATTTTCACTTTCAAAATCAAAATCTACTGTGACACATCAGTACAAAAACACCCCCATTTTGAAATATTTTACAGATAATTTGCATTACAATAAATTAGCTTTAAAATAAAACTACTTATAGACCATTCTCATATCTCTGCAGCACTGATTTCATAAAGGAAATACCGCTTAGTTTCTCTTACCTTGCCACAAGAGATTCGACTGGCAGGATACCTGGGACACAATGAGCCAAGGGGGAAATGAAGTGCCCCTCAAGGATTTTACAGTCAGATTGCCCCTCAACCTACAGAGAGAATGGGAAGATAGCAATATATGTCATACCAGTGTTTAACTTGCTCTGAAATCAAATCTCAGAGAACAATTTGTTATAGCATAAACACTTAAATAAACCCAATGCTGAGGTCTAGTCCTCAAATATAGGGATACGTTATCAACGCAGCCAAAACATTTCTTCCCAACTCTGCTGTTATTAAATTACCTTTTACAGGAATCAAGGAAAAGTGAAGTGCTGTCCCATTTTAAACACATACTAAGTTCTGAACATTTTTTTGAGCTTTAATATTTGACAACTAATGTACTACTGGGAAAAAAGCAAACCAGTATCTGTACAGCCACTGTCTCTCAGTTTCCTTCTGTATACTCTGTTAGTAGCCTATAAAACTAGCCCGGTAACTACCAAGTTATTTCACCTTTCTATACCAACTGGAAAATAAATTCAGTTAAACTTTATCATCTCTTGCTTTTAAGTACCTTGTCAATGAACACTGGGTAATCTTTCGAAACCAGCGCCTGGCATTTTTCCCTGTTACCAATAATCTTTCTGAATTCAAATATTCTGTTGAAAGGAAACAAGTAGAGAAAAATTCAGCTTTTAATCTAAAAAAAAAAAAAAAAGAGAATACATATTTATATAAAAATTCATGAGCTAAAGTAAGCCACAAAGAAAATAAAGTTATGAAGCCAGTTTCTATTTACAGATTAATCAGGCTCCCACGGGGTAGGTATGTAAGGATGCTTTTAAGTTAAAAGAAATAGGCTCAGGTACCTTGCTGGGGAATAGAAGGTTAAGGGGGAAAATCTGCTGGCTTTCTTCTGCTAATTAAATGGGCTGTGGAGCCACACAGAGAAAAAGAAACAAAACTCTTCTCAGAGGCGTACAGCCAGAGCACAAGAAGCAATGGCTGAGTGTTGTAACAAATGTAACAAATTCCTACAGGACCACGGTGAAAGACTTTTTCACAATTAAGCACATGAGAAGATAGCCCAGGGAAACTATAAAGAATCTTAGCTCCTCAAGAGACTTTCAAAACTCAAATGAATGAGGTGCCAATTGACTTGAAGAAACAAAAGACAGCTTTGCCTCGAACAGGGATTTTGACTAGATGCCCTCAAACTGGCCCTCTCAACTTGAAATACTCTACACCAAGAATAACTTGCTCATCCTTATGGTCCTAAATACAGGTTACCTGACCAACTGGAACAGTTTTAGGTGAAAAGTACTGACCAATAGTGTAAGAGGCATGACCTGTTCACCTTGCCAACACCAGAAAAAAACCAAAAGAATGAAAGAAAATCCAGTTTACCACCACATCAAAAATAGCTCTACTATATAACTTTTGTTTTTCTTAAACAGAACAACAAATGCAGTAATTATTTCTGAAAAATTAAAGGTAAAGATAGGAGATATTGAGTGTGGATGGTAAGGTAAATCAAGAGATGTTTTGCTTGACACTAAATATCCTAAAAATACTGCATTTATGTAGTTTCTTCTGTAGTTAGACGAGTAATGAAGGCTCAGTCTTCTATGTGTTGAGGAATTTCAACTCTTGCTAATGAGGACAAAGCATTAGGATATCAACATTCATCACATCAAGGGTGTACACATAAATCTTTGGATTATATGTAGGGTTTTGATAACATTAAAATGTTCCATTTTGGATACACACAGAGACTAGAATACTGAAATGCTGCAATCAAAATAAAACCCACAGTTCTTGGTGATTCCAACAAAAGTAAACTAAACCTTTTAAAAACCCAACATTCTCATTTTGCAGGAAAGTCTGCCACCTAAGAGAAAAATCAACTGAAGACAGACACACAAGGCAAACCAAGTGCCATTTCTAGATCAGATCTTTCACTTGAACTTAAAAGCAAAAAGCACCCCCCAAAACTCCACCGCTACCCACAGTGCACAAAACTTTATGTCAGTATTTTAAGTTGTCTTTACTGATTTTCAAATACATAAAAATTAGCTTATCAAATGTAGATTTATAATTTCCTATTTAAATACTGCACAATGCAAAATATATATATTCTGTCACTTCATTTCTAAACTTAAGAATACAAAGGCTCAACTTTCAGGTGTTTCTCCATAATAATTAATAGAAATAGAAAAGTACTTAAAAATTGAGAGGTACTTTCATTTCTTTCTTACATTCAAGACATCTAAAAAGAAAGAGTTTACTACTTTGGGCTATGAGAGAAACTTCTGATTAAGTCTTTAAAACTCATTAATAAGTTACAGAAAGATAGCAAGAACCTCTTTAATATTAAACAGAGTAATTCCTCTGCAGAAATTCAGCAAGTTTGGTTTTCACAAAGCACTTCCAGAGATGCTGTTTGAAGTATGCAATCATAAATGCATAAGTGAAAAATTCAATTGGACACACAGACATTGTCTCAAGAAGAGCCTCTTTAAACAGAAACATTTAGCAAATCCCTCTCAGACTTCTTTTAAATCCAGTTACTCTCTCGGTATGGAAACACATGATTTCCTGAACAAAAAGAACACTTTTGTCATCGTAATGGTCGGGATAGGTCAAGGAACAACACGTCTTCTTCTGAAAACAGGACCTTTATTATATCAGAAGCTGTGGTTTATATAGACCTGAGTGTCGACACATGTCCATGGACCATTGGTTTGTCTATACATAAATAATTCTTAATTGGACATACAGACTGCACATGTCAGATAACAATGACTCAGCACCGTAGAGACTGAGCTTCCGTTCTGTGTTACAGTCTCACCATCCGTGTATATCACCCTGAGGATGTGCAGAAGTTCCTAGCACAGTCCAACTATTCCACAGAGACTCCAGACCAGCTGGGGTCTCCCTACGCACTTTTGGTATTATAAATACAGCTAGTAAGAACTGTTGATACTTCAAGGGTTTTTTTATTCTTTTAACATACAGTACTGTTTATGTTGTTATTTTTTAATAAGTCACCTTTTCAGATCCTCTGGCTTTCCCCATCCTCTGATGAAAAGTTTAGTGAGGAGAAGCTTTCTGTATAAGACATCTAATTTACTTACACCCATTAGCACTGAACTGACATCTAGAAAAAAGCACAGGTAAAAACAGTACAGTTAAACAGGTTGTTAACATGGGTAACAAGTTCATTGATTATAACACAAAGTAGTTCCTTACTCTGGCTTCTGCATACTTAGTTTTTCATTTATAAGAAAGNGTTTTTCATTTATAAGAAAGAAAAGAAAATGTAGTTCCAGTCACTGTTGCAGAGAAAGCTTATTTTTGTAACTTTGTCTTCATTGGTGTCTTAAACATATATCCTAATCCTTATTTTATCCATTCATTTCCAATTTTCTCCATTTTTTATGGTTTTCAAAGTGATGCTCCTCCCACTCCCTTCAGGAAAGAAATCACACCATCAAAATTTTTGCCAGTATCATTTCTTTTTCAGCAAATACTCTAGCTCAAATATAGCTAAATCTAATGAGATATTGGGCAAGCTGAGTATTATTTTAGAAGCAATACTTACTGAAGTGAACAGGGAGCCACTACTGAGCTCTTCCAATGAGGAAGGGAAAAAAAAAAAAACACAACAAAAAAGGAGAACTTGGTTTCTTGGTTAGCAGGACACAGATTATTCAATTAAAAAAAGGTCCAGGATCTGTGTACACCTAAGAAAACAACAGATTTAACAATCAAAGACTTTGTTAATAAGTTCATTTCAGGCATTTTCTACTATTTCCAGATCTCTCCACGCTAAATGGACTAAATAACCACATCACAATCCAAAACAGTGTAATTTAATTCACCGTTTTGGTTTTGTTTTGGGGGGTTTTTTTAATGTCATTTTAATCCAAATTCTGTCACACTCTAATATGGTCATTCTTTAATAAACTTGTTTGAGTATAACAAGTTAAAATTGTGGTCAGATTAATAAAAACACTAACCTTCTAAAAAGTCAATACTTAAGAATCAATATAGAGAAAACAAAGAACTCTTTAGCACCTAGAATAATTTACTACCAAAGCAGAAATTAGAGACAACTTAAGGTCCTTGAACACTAGAAAAGGCATCCTAGAAAGCCACAATGGCTCTAGGATGGTTCAGTCACTATGTGGCAAAAATAAACACATGAAATGTTCAGAAAGTCAAAGCGGGGACCTTCTATTTTAAAAATGTAGAAATTGTTAGCTCCTGGTCCAATCATCCCAGGTAGCTGACTGTGTAATCTCATTATTCTGATCCATATCTGCTTGGTCTAATAGAATCACAACCTCAATACAATCGTTTTCCTTGCCCACTCTGAAAATAACTATCAATTTCATGTGTTCTTGAGGTGTCAGATGGGAAATATATACACATCTCTGCAAGGTCTCTCCTCTGCTTTTTGGAGCAGAGGGACAGCTTGGTATTTTCAGGGTACTGGAAGAGAACTGGGTGGGGGAGACAGGGACAGCAACACAGAGTGGCCCCTCTATGAGACTGAGAAGACAGCTCAAAGCAAGCACACACAAGTGTAAATCTACGCTGTCAAAAATATACTAAAACTGCAGTTCTATCAGTACACTGCTTGCCAGCAATTGTAAAAAGAAAATTCAATTAATGTTTTGATGCTTAACAAAGCAGCTTTGCATGTTTTGTTTGGTTGATTGCTGCTTTGTTTGCCGGTTTGTTTTTAAATTCTTTTCAAAATAAAAGCAAACCAGGTGAGAAAACATGAAGCTTTTTTTTTTTTTTTTTGCTTTGAGTTCAAAGTCTGGCCTGATGAGCTGTCTGCTGCACCAAGAGAATGCCAAAACAACTTTCTAGACAAGTGCATTATATATAAATGCAACATTGATTGAGGCCAAAGGGTTGTCTCATCCTCTATTCTGTTTGATCGATTGAATGAAAACTGTGAAGTAACTCAGGATATTTCAATTAATCAGAACCAAGATTAAATCACTACTGGAAAGAATACAGGAAACACTAAAACAAAACAAAAATTAAAATACTCCTAGTAGTTGCAGTAGGTTGTACAGACTTTCTCAGGAATATTACTGAGTTAGAATAGGGACCAATTGTGCCAAATTTTTAATCTCAGTAACAAAAAGGCAGGACTTGCCTCAGTCACTGCCCATCCATGCCTACATGGAAAGGCAATCACAAACACTTTTACTGTCAGAAAAGGCCAATCCAACTGTTGGAGGCTGAAGTTTCATAACTTCACATTAATTAGTATATCTGAGCAGTGAGAGTTTGAAATTGAGGAAAGAATTGGCAGAGTTTGTTTCAGAATGCGACTGGATTTCCACTACTTGATAACACACCCATCACATCCCCACCCCTACACAGAGGTCAGCTGGAAGCAGGGACCTGATAAAGACACTGCAGAGTTTTGTAGCCCAGGAGACACTGTCTGTGTTATGAATCTCCAATGAACATACTGTTATCATGGTAAGCTTTACCTAATTGCGAGTTGTGAATGCAAATTGCAGCAGATAAAGAGGCACACTAAGAAGTGATCCACTAAAAAAAACTCCTTCATTGTAAAATCGTGTTTTTCAGAGAAGACGACGAAGAAACCTAGAAATATATTATAACTAGGGTCTTGCTCTAGAAAAAGTGTTTCCCTTTGCTTCCAGAAACCTCATGCAGTACACTAACCATAAATTTTAGGCATGCACACTTATTTCATAGAATCTGACACAGGAATTCATCCAAAATTCAACACGTAAAAAGTCAGCCATCTCTTTATCCAGTGCAAGCAGGTTCGGCTACAAGAAAGACACCCCTAGAAAGTACATAAAGACCTTATTAACATCCCAGAGTGCTGCTTCTATACTATACATGGACGTGAAACACCTCTCAACAAGTCAACCTGAAAAAGCCACAAAGGTCTGCATGGTTTAAAAGGCTGAGTCCTTAACTTCCTTACCCTACGACTTTACTTAAAAACATCTCTTCCAATTAACGCCAGGTCCTTTTCTCCCATTGACGAAACGACTGCTTAAAAATCAAAGGAATCACAGAGAAGTCACGGCGGCAAATCAGACACAAGCCCCACAAAACGATTCCACGCGGCGGGATAGACACGGAGGAGCCCGAGGATAAACAAGGGGGCCTAAACCAGAGGCGTGAGCTGCTCCCTGTGCTCACAGGGCTCAGAAGACGCTGAGGTGGGACTCCCAACCCCACATCCCCCGAATCCCAAATCCCCCCACCCTCACCCCAGCGGAACCCAGCTCCGCCCCCGCACCAAGGGCCGGCGGGAGGCGGCACACGGAGACCAGCGACCCCTCCGCGGACGCCCATCCCGCCCCCGGGGCCGGGCGGTGCCGTGAGGGGGAGCCGCGGCCGATCCTGCCCTCAAGTGAGGCCTGCTGGGAGACCGCGGCCACCGCTCACCGGGCGGGCGGACGGGCGGGATTAGCGACCCGCCCCGGTCCCGCGAAGGTCACTCGTTGCTCATCCGAGGCGCAGCCGGTGCTGAGGCACCACATGGGCGGGCGGGAGCGGGAACGGGGAATGGGAGGAGGAGGAGGAGGAGGAGGAAGGGCGGGGCGTCTGAGCGAACAGCACACNGCCATGGCGGCTGCCCCGGGCAAGGAGCCTCTGCTCGGGCTCGGAGAGGAGGAGGAGGAGGAGGAGGAGGAGGAGAGCAGGTAGGGGTTCGTTCTACTCTGAAGCAGCGCCGGCGTTGTGGCGGCACTCACGCCCCTGGGTGCCGAGTCGCTTCCCCCGCCCCTCACGGAGGTGCTGAGCGTCGCGGGGATGGACGCGGAGGATCCGGGGGTCACATAGACCCCGCCGCCGTGCCCAGGCACTCCCCAGCCGCCCCCGCGGGCCCGGAGGTGGTTCCTTCCCCCCCGCAGCAAAACACAAACCCACTGGCTTGGAGAAGTTCCTAAAAACCACCAGCTCGGATGGTGGCGGTGCAGGAGTCTGGGTATTTAATATCGGCCTTCGTGTATAGGCAAGAGTTGGTCATTTGGGTTTTTCTTTCATCCTGACGGCAAAACTTGAGGGGTCTTGGCTTGAGTCTTTGCGTGGGTCTTTACTGAAACGCTCTCTCAAACTTTAAGCTTGGTTTAACTTAAGTCTCGAAAGTAACCAAGCGTAGCACGTGCAGGTGTTGGGCAGAATTCTCCCTAAATGCGATGGGCAAAAGGATGGCAGAGTACATTTAGGAACTTCGTTTGTGGGGCTGGAGTATCGTTGTACCGAGGCACTTCAATGCTGTAAACATTTCTGAGGAACTAAATACACAAATCATGCTGCGGTTGGTATAATACTAAGATACTGGTAGTATGTTATTAGTATTAGTCACAGTTACCTTAGCTCTAAAATTGCAGACGTGCCTAAGTCTATGTATGACTTATCTAAACTGCGTTTATAAACTGTTCAGGCCTCTAGTACCTAAGTCTGCATCTTTTGGACAAAGACTATTTAAGTTTGTGCCTTCTATTTTAATTTTTTTTCAGTCTTTAAAGTCTTCAGCTCATCTTTTACACTATGTAGTTTTTACATTTTATTGATATTTTCCCACTGTGAGAATAGACCAGCCATAACTTTTACTCAAATCAATAGTTGTTGAGTTTTGTGTTCTTTTAAGGTCACAGTTGTGAGTAGATGTCTGGGGTTTTATGGTGTAATACACACTTCTTAAAGCCTTTTTATGATCTCTGTGATGCTCCAAAGTGTCTATGCAAATAGATTGCAGAAGTGAAGATATCTCTAGATAAAGATATCTTGGTGTAACACTTGTTACATGATTGTATTCCTGTTACTGTTTAGATTTGTCAATCCAGTATTTTTCAAAGAAAAGTAAATTCCTTGTAGTCTTTGCTGAGTCTTTGCATAATGATTTCCACAATTGCATTGAGAGGTTTGTGAAAAATGTTTTCAGTATCCTGTGGGACCAACTAGAAGAGGATGTGACAATAATTTCTTTCTGTCTTGACTTTTGGTTTGAAAACAGGGATGCCGTGGAAACTCAAGAGCATTATAAGAGCAGGTGGAGGTCCATCTGGATTATGTACCTTACTATGTTTCTCAGTAGTGTAGGTGAGTAAACACATGTGGATTTCAGTGTTATTTGTTTAATGAATATACTTTGGTTTGGAAATTACATTGTATTCTAGGTTTCAATTACGTAGCTTTTTTAATGCTACTGTTTTTTTAGAATCTTAAAAAAGATGCATTTTCTGATTCTTCAAAAGAGAAGATGTGACTAGTAACGTATCTAACGTGACATAATATGACTAGTAAGATATAACAGAAAGTTACGTTTAACGAGGTAAGTTATAAAACTGTTTTGAGACTAAATGACAAATTATATAAATCCATGGCTTATGACTCTATAATAGTTTGGGGTAAAAGGTAGTGGCAAGGTGAGGTTATTGCTCAGAACTGAACAAAACAAAGGTCACACTTTTATCATCCGAAGTGAAACTTGCAGAGATTGAGAACAAATAATGCAGAGTCCTTAAGAGGGAAGATCTTTATGGGAATGTATGTTGTCTATTTCAAAATATGTATCAAAACCTATTTTTTCCTACAGGACTTTGCATCTCCACTGCAGGACAAGTTACGGTTTTATTCCTAAAGAACTCCTCCTGAAAACAAGAATTCTGTTCATTTTTGACCTGTAGTGATTTTCTGTTGGCCTAGAAATTATCTTGGAAATCATAGGATACATCAGTAACTTCTTTTTTTTTTTAATTTGATGAATTAAAATTTCTTTGACTAGTGAATACAGATATGTCAGTATATCAAGAAACCCTTTTTACTTTGGGGACTGTGTTGTCTTTGCAATGGGAGGACGACACAGGAGTTTTTTTGTTCAGTGTGTATGCACCTATAAAACGACCTTTTAAAAATAGTTCCTCCTAGTAGGAGGAATTATGACTCCTTACAAAAAGCACATAATGCGTAATTTTTCAGATAACAGACTGATACGCAGGTTTAGACTATAATACACTTCGAGGCATAAGAATGAACCTGTAATAACTGTTTCAGTAAAGCAAATTACTGACAAAAATGGCAAATTAAGTCACTTCAGTTCTCCTTTTGATGTGTTACAGGTTTCTCAATTGTAATTATGTCTGTGTGGCCGTATCTCCAAAAGGTTTGTAAATATACTTTTCTTAATTCATAACTCATTCTACACAGAGGGTGTAGAATACACAGTTTTGGTTACACCCGCATGGTGATAAATTGGTCCTGGCCTCTGTAACTAGGATGCAGGTTTTATTAGTTTGGTGCATTGCGGGCGAGAGTTATCCGAGGTTTATTGCCCCAGAGAAAGTATTACAGTACAGAGTCCTGGGTATCCCAGGTACAATTTCTAAAAGAGTGTTACTGATAATATATGACACTGCAATACTTCACCCACAGAACTGATTCATGTGTTTCTGCAGATTGATCCAACAGCAGATGCGAGTTTCTTGGGCTGGATTATAGCTTCGTACAGCATTGGCCAAATGGTAGCCTCTCCCCTGTTTGGGCTGTGGTCCAATTACAGGCCCAGGAGAGAACCTCTCGTCGTTTCGACTGCTATTTCAGTAGCTGCTAATTGTCTCTATGCCTATGTCCATGTACCTCATTCACACAACAAATACTACATGCTGACTGCACGTGCTCTCGTGGGATTTGGAGCAGGTAACCATAGCAGAATTTACATTTCTGAAAATTATGACATTCTGTCTGTCATGTATGATAGTTAACATTATATTTTAGTACCAGTAGTAAAATTCTAGAGGGAGTTTTGGGTTTTATTTTCTTGCAAAATAAGAAAAAAACCCCTAAAATAAATGTCACTTGAGAATTTAACAGTATAACAATATTTACATGAATGCTTCCTTGGTTTTGGTTTTTTTTTAAGGAAATGTGGCCGTAGTTCGGTCGTATATTGCGGGTGCCACTTCTCTTAAGGAAAGAACAAGTGCCATGGCCAATACCAGTGCCTGCCAAGCCGTTGGCTTCATATTAGGGCCAGGTAAAGTATACCTTCTTCCCTCACTTCTCTAATGCTTATTAGGATGGAATTGAGCATTGGAAGTAGGAATCCTCAGCAGCTATATGTTGGGGATTTTAAGACATAGTTTGTCAATGGTATCAGAATTGAATAAATAGGATCCACTCATCTACACTCATGTATACATATATAAATGAAACATTCTAGTCCAGTTGCACTGCACTCATTTAAAATTTAATTTAAAAATAAAACCCCACACTTCTTTTCTCTCTAGTTTGCCCTTAGCACGAGGCATAGTCCATTCCCAGGACCAAGGTATTCCATGTGAGAGGAAGAGGAAAAAAGAGTAAATCAGCTCTCTGCCAAGAAAATTAACCCTTCGTCCATTCAGAATTCAGTTATTTTAAGTGTCATGGTGTTATTTACACAGCATATTTATATGTAACCAAGTAGTTTTCTGGCCAGTTGAGACCCCACTGCCATCAATCAGTTTATTTAGAGTAGGATTCTCAAAATGTAAAAGGTTTGATAGGCATAGTATTTAAATTTCACTTGGCACTTAGAACAACTTTGCTTATTCAGTTTTATGTGTTTATTCTACATGTGTTCTAATATTATTAAGATTTTCACAGTTCATTTTTGGTTTTAAGTTTTTCAGACATGTTTTACACTTATTGGAGAAGAAGGAGTGACATGGAAATTAATTCGTCTTCAGCTGAACATGTATACAGCACCAGTTTTATTTGGAGCTCTCTTAGGAGTTATTAATATTCTTCTCATCTTTGCCATATTCAGGTAATCAAGTAAAAAAAGATAAATATTTTACCTTATTGTTGTGGGTGATTTTTAGCAAATAATATGCTGCTCAGCAGGAGGAGTAATAAACCTGAAATCTGGAGTGCTAACCACTATAAGTGGCTATTTATTTTTTCAGTGTTTCTGTATTCTTTAATACCTATATTTTTTTTATGCTCATAAATCAGTCGTAGTGATATTAGCAGTTAGAATGTAAACTGATCAAAAAAGTTAAAGCTCTTGGACGAGTAGCTTAGCCTTGGTACGGTTTTAGTGTTGATGGTTCCTGCTCATGTTTTTTCTCTAAAGATAAATAAGATTGTCTACTCTGTAGGGATCTCACTGTCTTTGTCTTCCCTTTAAGAATCTTGAGGGGGAATTTTTATTGATTATCCCATTAGAGTAGATGCATATGGATATGTGATATTCTCCCAGTAGAATATTTTCTTTCTTGAATAGGATAGTGTTCACTGCAGTCAAATGTCAGCTTCACAGATGATGTTTAAAGAAGCTGGGAAGAATTATCTTATAAGATGATGCCATTTACAATTATTTTAATAGAAACTTGACTCAACAGTAGATCAAATAAATATGTGCGTTAATGAAAACAGTTACAAATTTCTAGGGAACATCGAGTGGATGACATGGGACGGCAATGCAAAAGTATCAATTCTGAAGGAGAAGGTACCTATGTTTTCTTGAAAACTTCTTGTGTGATTATAATTTTGAAGTACTCTTTTATTATTAAGCACTTAGAAGTATTCTAAAGTCTGATGCATTGGAAACTTGAAATGGAAAATAGGCTACATCTCTAACTGGTCCAGGAATTGTTTCACGTCTGTGTTGTATCCATAGTACTGTCCGGTAGTGAAGAAGAAAAAAAAAATTGTATGGATCCTTCCAGATTTACACCCTGAGAATTCTGCTGTGTTGTTTTGACCTTGCAAGAGCAAGTATTTTGGTGTCCATTGATAAGATATTTAAAGAAATTTGCTTATTTTGCCATTACTCAGGACTTGTCAGTCACTAGGAAAACAGATGGTGTAACCAATTTGGAAATAACACTCTCTAATTGTCAGAGGAATTGAAGTTTCAACAATTTGATTTTTATTTAAAAACTTTATACTTAGGTTGTTGAAATATAACTACTTATAACTACTCACCAACCTGCATGCTAAATCCATAAGAGACTAAAGAAATCATTACTCTATGTAATTCGTGGTGGTACAAAAAAGTTCAGTTTGCAGTTTAGATAATTCTTTTGTTTTGTTGCAGAAAATGATGCTCTGGATCAGGACACAGAAGGAAATGTTGACCATGTTGCTGTGGTAGCACTCAATGTTCTCTTCTTTGTCATCTTGTTCGTGTTTGCTGTCTTTGAAACGTAAGTTTGCATTTTTTCTCTCAAAATACTTAAATGTGTAAGGTAGTTAGACTGAGGGTGCGTGTAAAGGCTTTTCTGTTCCACCTATTTTATCAACCAACTCTTCACACATACAAGTCCAAAAAAATATGCAATCAGTTTGATGTGTACTGATACAAAGTAATGAATTAAAGGTAAGCATAAAAATATGTACAGTCTGTGGTATAGGAAACAATGTTAAAATTTTTAAATGGAGACAAACCCATATTCTCAACTTTTTAGGTTTTGAAAAAATATAGCTTAACTAGGGCTACCTAAAATCCAGAGAAAACTGTGTCTTCAGTTCGTTCTGTACTTTTTGTTTTAATTTTGTGTAATTTCTTAGGATGATTCTGATTAGCTTCAAAAGCTTCAGTGAATCTCTTACTTCAGTAATAATTAAAACAGTCGTTTGATATAATTGTATCCTTAAATACACTATTTTATATGACTGGGCTTTTACACCGTTTTATATGACTAGACTGTTTTACCTGAAGAGGTGTGTTATTTGCTCCCAAATTTTCTGTAAGAAAATAAGTAAAACATAACAAAATTACCTCAGACTGAAGTGTACTTCATTTCTTTAACTTGCAAAATACTTTCAGGATTTGGAAATTCTGCAAATTTTTGAGCTCTGATATAGCTAAATTTTCTTGTACAATAGGCTGCCTTACTCGCATTATTTTAGAAAACTGAATTTCTGGAGACTGGTTGGCTGCTAAAACTGAAAAACAGTATTAAAAGTTCACTATTTTTATACTCACAGGGTCTGATTTTTTTCCATTTCTATTACTCTGGCTTGGCTTTAACTCCACCATCTTTTATGAACTATTGGAAATAGATTAGTGATGTTTCAGAATATGGCTGGTGTAATGAAGTTACGAACTTTATCTAGTGAATTTATTTTAATAAATGATGTATGACAGAATTATTTTATAACTTGCCTGTGTTTTCTGATATGCCCATCAAGAGGAAAGGCTTCTTTACCACTGTGTTTAATGTGTGGGACAATATGTGTATGGAAACAATGGTATAGAAGCAAGGTTTTTTTAAATACTATGGTTTTGTTCTGTCATTTCAGTATAGCTACTCCACTGACGATGGATATGTACTCCTGGACCAGAAAAGAAGCTGTTTTTTATAATGGAATAATCCTTAGTGTGATTGGCATTGAATCAGTTATTGTTTTCATGGTGGTTAAAACACTATCAAAAAAGTAAGTTTTTGCAATTTTGTTACTAAGTATGAAAAGCTTTATGGCAAGGCCGAATCTCTGTTACTCTAATCTTTCACTTGGTAATGAATGTGGGTTTACTATGATAATAAAGTACTTCCAGTTTTGGCACAGTGATGATGTTGTGGTTGTTCTTTATTCTGTTAACATAATCCCTTTACTTGACTGTTTTTTACCCTTGAATCACAAGAAAAACAGGATTTATGTTACTGTGATTTTGTCATTTTTCTTGCAGGTGTTTTGGTCAGGTGTCATTTCCACAAACTAATGGACTATGTCATTAGCAGCGACATAAATTTTAATTTAAATTATGCATTTAATTGCAATTTTATTGTTTGATAGGACTGGTGAGCGTGCCATACTCCATGGAGGTTTATTGATTGTCTTGGTTGGATTCTTTATCTTACTGCCTTGGGGGAAGAAACTACCAAATATCCAGTCGCAAGGTATAGTTCCAGTCATACTAACCCATCTTTGTAATACTTTTTTGGAAGCTTTTTATTGTATTTTTGTTCTTAACAATATGGATGACTTAATTTTACAGAAATAAAGAATAACTCCGTTCCCAGAACGGTTCCCACTGAAATGTTAATGCCTTTCTGGAGTCTGCAAGAGGTGCAGCTGCAGTCCAACCACACAGAAGAACCCGTGGGCTGCCCCATCACACAGTCCTGGTGCCTCAATACTCCGATGGTCTACCTGGCCCAGTACCTCTGCTCGGATGTGCTCATAGGGTTGGGCTATCCTGTTTGTAATGTTATGTCCTATACTTTATACTCAAAAATCCTAGGACCAAAGCCTCAGGTAAGCAAGATCCCTGAAGGGTTTATTTCATTTGCTCTCCAAGACTTGAAAACTCTTAATTAGAATGAGGGATTGACTTAAAATTCCTTTCAGCATCAGCCAAATAATAGTGCATTTCAACCAGGGCCGAAGGTTGCAGGAACTCTGATCTCTTTTAAAATACAAGGTAAGTCCCTAGAGGAATTAGAAAGCAAGGCTTACGCTGTTTATACAAATCTTAGAATGTGAAAATTTCATTACTTTTCTGGAAGAATAATTTTTTTAACAACCAATTTTATATTTGGAATATCAGTATGGAATACTGTTCCTCTTTATACAATAAACTTAGTAAGACTATAAATGTATAAATGCTACTCCTACTCCCAGTTATTGACATTTTACAGTGGTGAAACACCTAGCAAGCTGATATTAGTGTTTGACAAAAAATTTTATTCTTTTCTCACATCCTTTTCATGTTATATTTTGGTGAAAGAGACTAAATGCTTTTAGCCAGAAAGCATTTTAATGGAAAGATGTAGAGGTTGTATGAGTGAAGCCTTTGAATTAATGCTTAGAGAGGCTGAGTAGTACACTTGGAAACAAAGTAATCAGTATCTTAATGAGTCAAGAAAGATAAGTGATTGTTTAAATACTTTTACATTTTCTAATTAGGATCATGGGTTGGAATTACTGGCAAGCCAAATAATTCCTCTGTCACTAACATAAGCTTTTGATCTGCTGTAGGGTGTCTACATGGGATGGTTAACTGCCTCTGGAAGTGGAGCACGAATACTTGGGCCTGTTTTTGTGAGCCAAATATACACTCACCTGGGACCACGATGGGCATTTAGCTTAATCTGTGGAGTAGTTGTGGTCTCTCTCTTACTCTTGGAGGCAGTATACAAGAGACTAATTGCATTTTCCATCAGATACGGAAGGATGCAAGAAGAGAATTGTTAGATACATATTTAAAAAAAAAAAAAAAGTAAAACCCACCAGAGGTAATATTTAGTTTATTACTGCTTTTTAACAAGGAGTACCTAACCACTGATCTTGTACACTTGTTAGCATACAGCCAACACCTGTGCTTATACATTGACAGAATAGATAACTTGGTCACATCCTAGTATATGGTTACATCTGCTGCAGCACAGCTTTTGTATTTTGCTTTTCTAGCAGCAGAGGAAGGGATGTGGCAGATTAGATCGATGCAATGGCACAGTTGAAGTGTGTACAATTTAAACGATGCACCCGTGCACTAAATGCAGCTGGTCACAGGTAACGTGCATCCTTTACAGAAAGAAGTAAAAGAAATGTTATCTTGATTCTGTGAATCAGGATTAGTATCTCTTTTGTAACTACAAGGTTAGTTGAGCTGCACGCACTTTGGATGGAGACATCGCTCCCTGGAGCAAACCTTCTGACGTTTGGTTTGTTGGCTTGTAAGCACTGGTTACTAGAGACTGACTGATTCTGGAACCTCTTACCTATTAGTACATCTCCAGGATTTCGAATGAAGAGTGACAAGTGTAGAGGAAGGTAGACACCCTCTGCACAAGTAGTTTGTGTGGGATTTGGGTCTTTAAGTTGGTTAAGAGCCATTGAAAATCAGTGTCAGTGTCTGGGACTTGAACTATGGTGAACCATATGTGCAATTTTTCCTCTCCTGTTTTGCTAATTGCCTTGTTGTGGCAAGAAAGAGAGCCTGCATCAAGTTGAAATATGCACAGCTTGTCTTTACTACAAGAAGGAAAGACTAAGCACTATCGTTTACACTTGTGTTGCGATTTGTGAGAATGAATGTACTGTGCTGAGCAGGGATAGTAATTAAGTGAAAGGAGAAAACTGGCTCCTTGGGCGTTCACTCTTAGCTCCAGACATATTTTTTCTGATAACAAGGTACAAACAAATGGTATTTTACAATGTTTTAATTATTCAGAGTTTCTTTTAAAAAGTGAAATAATAATTTTCCCTCATAATGGGGCCTAAGCTTATCTATACGGGTTGCTTTTAGCTGTTCTGATACTACTGGGGAAAAAAAACCCTGGAATTACTCTAGTATGAGAGTTGTGGCTGCTGTTTAATGTCATTTACTATTTGATGCTCATTGAATTTAATAAATGTAATTACATATTCCTATGTAATCAATTGTTCAAACACTAAAAGACTACTGAATTAAAATATTATTTTTCCAATACTGACTGAAGGAAATACAGAAGTCTTATTCTCTCTCAGGGCTTTCCTAAAGCAGAATCACAAAACATCACTTTTATAAACTAATTCATAGTAAGTACTGCCTCTATATTTTTCTTGACATTCCTAGTGCTAAATTCTTCATTTGCAAGCTATTTCCTTGATTTGGATATGACAAAGTAATCAAAATTCTCTTTTAGACACCGTCTTTTAGATTAATAAGAACTGCCTTGAATCAAGGCTTGTTTAGGTCTAAGCTGAGCTGTGCTTGCATGTAGCCAGCACCAGCTCCTCTGAAACACTTTATCCGCTCCCCACCAGTACTCACAGCCTTTTTCCTGCCTTAGAAGGAACTCAAAGAGAATTTAAGCACAGATATAATAAGCACCATCAGGAGCGTTGGCACACTTGAAGCAAAATGCTACTCTTAGTGCTACTTGAGTTGTTGTGTGACTCAGTGTGGAAGACAAGGTAAAGGTAGCTAAAGTCAACAATTCCTACCAAGTAACAAACTGAATCACTTACTACAGTGTTGTTTACTTTCCTATCGCCTGTGCTCCAGGGTTTAGTGATCTGTAGGCCAGAAGTAAAATATTGAATATATTGAATATACCAAGCACGGCACAATTTTTTAGGTCAACAAGTTAGAAGCAGCTTTGTGCAAGTTTTTAGACTTGTTTCTCCCCAAGCTACACTCAGCCCTATATTCCCAACATACAATTCTCTAAAACACCAGCTCAGCTCCTGTCATAAGTTGAGCTTAATACTTTGAGAGCCCTTTCCTCCCACCATTCACTTGATCATAAAACAAATAAATATAGATCTGGACAAATACCACTGCATTTATTTTTTTGTATCAAATGCTTGTGCAGGGAAGTTTAAGCTGCTGCTACAAAAAATAGAAACAAAGTTATAAAACATATACATATTTACATATATTACTTGTAACACATAAAAATATAAGTTATTTACAAATACTTCAACAGCAGGGATGCATTTTCCTTGACTGTTGGCACTGAGTAAGCAGTGGGGCAAGAAAAAAATACAACAGATTCAGATTATTTCAAAAAAACTTAATGCAATCAAGAACTAAGTTGCTCGAAGTTTTGCTTGAGCAAGTTTATCCATCATTTTTATGAAAAACCACATTTTGTATGATACTTTACACAGAATTTGCTACACATAAAAAGAGCAACCCTTCCTTTCCTACCTTTTTGACAGATTTTGGAAGAATTTCTGCATAAGCTGAGGAAGATCAGTCACTTTACTTGAAAGTCAGTGAGTGAGTTTATTAAGCTCTCATGACTTGACAACAGGTTTGCTTTAATCAGCAAGGACCAGCTGGATTGGTAAACATCACAAGAATAGAAGACAGACAGTGCAGTTTCTCTTTGATGTATTCTGGCAACTTATCATTTTCTCCATACCTAGAGAGGCAAAGCAGCACAGAAAAATTTAGATGCCTAAAAAATTAATTTCAGGACAATATAATTACTTCAAAACATGAGTTTTCTCACCCTTCCTCTTTTAAATACTACACATAAATAGTGGCTGTACTCTGGAGACCAAGTAGATGCATTCCTAGCTTGTTCTATTTATTTGTTATTCCAAGTTTAGTCAAAGCTATGGGTACTTCTCTTTACTAAGATTACATAAGCTAATCAACCATGAAGTCATTGAAAAACTAAGTTTTAATATTTACAAACCAAAATCAGCCTCGCACTGACCATTACCTGGACTATTTCATAGCAGGAACAGACTCACCTGGTTGTCTGGCCATCGGGAGATGTGTAAGTGATAGAAGAAACACCTGCTTGGGCTACCAGCTGGGATCCATCATTAAACTGAACCCACACTGCTCCACTGGTCAGCTGACAAGAGAAATTGCATTATGGTTTGAGGATATGAAATACAAAATTACACACCTAGAATTTTTCTAATAAGCTGAAAGATTTTCAGAGTTGCTGAAGGGACTTAAGTATCGTGGTCAGTCTTTTAAAGATTGCGTGGATACTACTTTGGAGTAAGTAGTCTCATGTAGACTTCCTAAGATTTCAGATGCTCAGCTTTAGTCATCCCTGCTAATGCCAGTTAAATAAAGAATTACCTTTAGTTTAAGCACGCCTAAAGAAATTCTAAATAGAACCAAACATAAAATAGAGACCCATTTGTGAGAGTTCACAGCTATATAGACTTTAAAGTTTGTACATATAAAGCAAACTTTTAGGAAGTTTTATCTGGATTGCCAGAATATTTTAAACCTAAAGCTGCTCGCACAGAAAAGCAGAAGGAAAATGTCTTTGTAAGGACACAGCTTTTCCTGTTCTAGAGGCCGATTAATTTCTCTTATACAGATCTGGTATCTATCTGTTAAAAACTCTTTGTCTTGACACCTTTGCATCTATCTAGTGAATGGACAAGTTTAACAGTTTCAATTTTTTACTACAGTCAATTTTAAATGACAGAGGACATTGAAAAAGGCAGTAATAGCCACAGGAAAATTTGGTAACTGAAATAATGAACTACCATTTTGGTTTCTTCTACTTATGTAGTTCACCATGGTATTTATCTAAGACACTTATTTAAAAGCACCTTTCCACATATACATTTTAAACTGTAGCAAAGCACAACTGACTGATTCCTCACAAATCAAGTTTAAAGTGAATGACTTACAAATACATATCTCAAATTTAATAGGAAAAAAGAACAGACTTGCCTCCTTCATTAATTTCTCACCTGAGAAGCCCAACCAACATTTTTCACAAAGACAGATTTTACAAGTTGGGCTGAATTTGGACTGCATTCCTTTTGATGAACAGATGAGCATGTAGTTTCAGCAGTGTTGGTCATAAATGTAGGCTTTTCATATGACACCACCTAGAACCCAGAGATGCACAGAATTAACAGCTTTAGTGTTAATCCCACTAATTATGTACCAGCTGTAGTGGTCAGTTACCACCTGTTCATATATACAGACAGATTTTGCCTGTATGGTTCATTTAACTGCATTACCGTATAAAAACCCCACAGGATTTTGTAGGACTTCTCCCTGTAGTCACAAAGGAAGTGGACTTTTTCAACCTCAGCCGTGTTTCTCTTATCAGAAAACCCTGTCCCGCTTCAGAACATTTTCAGGCACATTAGACTATAAAGCAGCCCTCATTCAGATGACTAATCAGCCAATATTTTACAAAAGTACAGACATTGCTATTAATTGGAGACTAGAATATAACATTAATAGAAGGCTTCTGTAACCCATACACAATCTGTTGCAGGTTTAGAGAGACAAAAGTGATGAAATAAGGATAACAGAGTATCAAACGTCGGAGGCCTTTAGGACAATATCACAACTACTCCCTACAAGGAACATGTTCTATTACTCGGATACCTCCTCCCACAGTCACATAGATGACAGAGATGAGATGCTGTGCTTAGCAGTGTTTAAGATTCAGGTTCAGTGAAAAGATGCAAGTCAGGGAATGCCTCAAATAGGAGAATTTGGTCAGGAAAGATATCAGGATCCAGATAATTACAGGAACCTGAAAGAAACAACCAGCTGTACCTCAGGATACAGATCTAGTTCCAATATCAAGGAAACAACAGAAATAGTTCTTAAAGATGGAAGTGTTTGCTGTACTGCAAATAGGGACAGACTTTGAATGATGAACCCTCAACTTCCAACTCCAATGATGGGTAACCTTCAGTCAATATGAAAATCAACACCAGTACTGAAAGCCCTGAGGAACTTTCCGTGTCAGGTTCACCTCAGTCAAGTGAAGATTGTCACATTCTGCACTAAGGACATGAGCTACACAATTCAAAGAACACAGATGCAGATCCAGCAAAGTTCAGATGATAAAAACTCAGTGTGCCAAGACCCCAGTATAACTCAGTCGGCTGAGGAAGTTCTGTCAGGGCTGTGATGCAGGAAGCAAAGCTTGGTGGGTCTTTTAAACAAACTAGATGAAATTGCTCACAAAGCCTTACTGGCTACACATGTATTTTCACTTACCCTCTTTTTACATACACACCAACACTTGATTATTTCAGAACAACAGCTTCGAGCGCCCATATCCTTTGTGATTACCCTTCAATATACACCACTGAGGGCACACCAGAACTCTCAAACTGGAGACAGTTCTGTATAATGTAAGTAATGTTCAAACTCTGTTCCCAGGAGGCATTTGTGGTAAAGTTTTGGAGTATTCTGATTTTTCAGATGATCTTAAATCCAGATATCAAGAGTTAATTGAAATAGATGTTAACATTTCTAGCCAATATGCTCACAAATGGCTAACAAAAGCCTACATCCATACAAGTGTAATTCCATTAGTTCAAATAAAAGAGCAATATTTGAATTCCTACAGGAGAGTAGCCTCCATGCTATGTTCTTGTGTACTTACAGGAGAGTTTGGAGTCTGAACTGGAGTAGAACTGGCAGCTTTATTTCTGTCCAGTGCCACAACTTCTTCTGAACAGTTTTTATTGTCCAACAGTGGAAGTGCTACAGCCTGTGGTGATTCCGCATTGCCAGGTTTTCTGGAAAAATAATGAGAAAAACTGGAAGAAGGTCTGTCCGATAGGGACTCAAGAAACACGTGAGAAGATGTAACTTTTCCTTCAATTTACTATGGACCATCCAAAGCACTAGACTGCAGTTGTGTTCTGTAGAATTGTTTTTACACGTGCTAATTGCTAGCCTGGTTTAGACTGAATCCACAAGTGCATATTATCCTGGTATCAAAGGAGGCTCTGCAGGTCCAAAATAAGATGTTCATACATGCTATTAAGTTAATTTTATGACTCTGAGCCTCTGTTAAGCAACCTTGGCTTCTGCAAACATTTGCTGCATATGGCTGCTGAGTGGGAATATTCAAATACATAAGTATTTTCAAGTGAAAGATACTACCTTCCAACAATTATTGGAAAAAATGGAACACTTCCACTCCTTTTTTCCTCTTCCAAAACAGCAGATTCCAGTGCAAGGCATATACGATGTCCCTGAAATTAGAAGGAGTTTATTAAAGTTTTCAGTTGAGAACTGTATAACACATGTCTAGTGTGGCAGGTGAGCCCATATAAGGAAATTTCAATGACACTGAATCTTTCAAGTTGTATAAAGCAGCTTCATCTGATCTTTAGAATCTTTTCACCAGACAGGCAAACCTGCTTTACACATTGGCAAGAACTTCCTCTTAGTCTTTGTTGTGAGGCAGTTACTGTTACCTCTACATTGATACCTGCTCTTTCAAAAAAACACCATCCTGCCCCCTTAATAGTGTAATGAGAAATATGAAAAGCAAGATTGGAAGCACATTTGTGAAAGGGAAACTATATTTTCAGGAAGCTGCTTTGCACTAGAAAAGGTCTATGTAAAACACTACCTCATTTGCATGATCCATATAAACTTGTATTTCCTTCTTCATCCCTGCTTCACTTTCTCCTTTCAAAGTGAAGGATTTCCCTGATTTTTCAATCACACGAGTTATGCCAGCTGTTTTGTGTATCTTTGCTCCTGTAAAAGAACATAACTTCTAGTGTGAATTGCACAGAATACAGATTTCTGCCATTACATTCTACTCTACTAAAGTGTATCTCCATGACTGAATTACTGCAAGGGTAAAACCACTCCTACGTGAGTTCCGTGTCTGGCAGAAATAAAAAGACCCTTAAGTTGGAAGTGTGATGTTAATGGAATGCCCTCTACGGCCAAAGATCAATACTTAGATGGGAAAAGGCAACCAAATACTTTCTCCTTGAGTGGACTTGGTAACACTATTACCTCAGTTAACAAAGGAAAGCTTGAAGACTAGGGACATGCCTTTCACTGAGCAGGATAACTATCAAATGGAGATGCAAAGAAGAGCTCATGAATAAAAACAAGGTGTAATAAATAACACTTTGGCAACATGGACTTCCTGAAGTAAGGAACTCATGAATAATCTGCTAATCTACAAGTGCTAGAATAAAGGCAGAGTGGACAAAAAACCCTGGGTTTTAGTGGAGTATTTTCTTCAAGCTAAAGTGATTATTGTTTAGTGTTTGGCAATATTTTAGTGCATCTCTAATAACATGCTCTAACTATTTGCACAATTGCAGAAATGAATACATACCATCATAAAAACAAACTTCAACATCTGCAGTGGGTGAATTTTCCATCAACATGCACTTGGCATATCTGGTGTAGAATGTCACTTTGGGGGTCTTTGTTCTTACCAACTGCACAAACTTGGCTGCATACTGGTATTTTTTCCAGTACTTTTCTGAAAAAGAAAATTTAAAAAAAATTTTTTAAGAGTTAGCAGATTAAACACTGTGCACTAGCTTGAAGAGAAGCAATTTAAAATATGTATTTGATAGCTGAAGTTTGTGAGCAATATATAAGTACTTGACAGAAGGATGTTCAAAGACACTGACTTAATTCCCCCAAGAGCTCCCAGTATGAGTGAGGAAAAGACTACAAAAGCTTTAATTTTGGTGCCCTACGTTGTGACTCCTTAGAACTCTTGCATAAAAGAAAATAAACCCTCTGGGTTTACACTTTCATGTGAAGTTTCAAAACAGTTTCAAGTTAAACTGTAGTTTGAATTTTATTAGGAGTTTTACTTCACATTCTGAAAAGTAGTGGCTAAAACTAGTGCTTATAAAGTCTCGAGGTTCACTTAAAGTATCACATTAGTCATAATTTTAAAATAAATTTCAGATTACCTGGCAAGTTGTCAAAACCATAAATGCAGGTGCCTTCAGGAGAAGCAGGAGGTCTGTCATCAAGAAGGAAACCTCTTCCTTCGTTTGGATGATAAACTGCAATCTACAAAAAGGGAACAAAAATTGTTTTTACTTGCCACTTACTACAGCACTCTGTACTTTTAACAGGGATGGATATGTCACAGTTTAATTAATTACCACAATTTACCATGAACACTCCATTCCTCTAAGTAATTATTTAACAGCAGAACTTCTTCAACAATACTTCACCTATTCCAAAAGTCAAGTCCAGTTTCACTCTGAAATAATTGCTTGCTCCCTATATTTGTATGGCTATATTATGGAAGAAAAGTTCAGAGCTGTGCATATATAAACACTGGATTTCAAAATAAATAATCAACTTTAAAAAAAAAAAAACAAAACCTCTGAATGAATTCTAAGCCCTTGATACAACTGTGAAGAATCCAAAACATACTCACCGAATTTCCATCACAAGATATTCTGAGAACTTCTTTCACAAGTTCCTGTGAATGGTGTTCTTTTAGAAACTCCATACACACTTCCCCGGTATCTAGAATGCTCACCTAAAATATATTACATATCCAAGTTAAACAAAAAGACCTTTTCTTTTGGAAAGGTAAGATACCACTTTTTTCCACATATGCTTCAAAAAATGCTTTTCTTTTTCCTTGAATGCACTGCAAACTTATGAATGCTATTAAAAAAGAGCACTTCACCATGACTGAAGTGTATCAGCCCGGTCACTGAGAGTGGGGCTTCTTATGTGACAAATAAAACACAGACAGGTCAGCTCTATTATAAGTATTCCACATGCAAAAACTAAGGTGCATTTTACTAATACAATTTTGAATTAAATTATAAATCAAGTTTCCTAAGACCAAATTATTCTATTTTACCAACTGATTTAAAGAAACAGTCACACTATATTTAATATTTAAATTGATCCCATTTTAAGAACTGATACATACCACTGCATTTTTTGTTTTTTGCCTGATTGGTTTCAGCCTGCAAGCATTGAGAGGTGATACAATACTTCTCAGTGAAGGTTTCTGGGGTACTGGTGGTTCTTGGCCCCACATTTGGGTTTGTTCTGAAGTTGAGCAAATGCCACATGTGGGAGATGGTTGAAATTTCTCAGATTTGCAGAGAACTCCAGGGATGCATTTCTTTGGGTTTCTCTGGTTTAAAGAATGCGGGCAGTCGCCAGATCCATCATGATTTCTTAAATCTTTTAAGGTGTTCCATGCATTTCTTGGTGCATCTTGCTGAACATCCAGATGATACCGAAATCCTCCATGTGCATTACTGTTGCCAATTAGGTCTGCAGATGGTCTCAGAGGAACTGAAAGCATCATAAAGGTACATTGTAGATTCAAAGACTCATAATCAGAAGGAAAAAAAATTCTATTATGGTTTTAAAAGCTTTTGAAAAGGTCATCTTAGAAGGCTTTATTTAAGTGAAGAATGGGATTCCTTTAACCCTCAGTCCAAATCACCAGACTATGACTTTAGTACCACTGCTAACAAAATCCCAGTGCTACTTAAAATAAGCTGTTCCTAGATTTCAGATATGATGGTCTTCAGTCTTTATACATCAATTTAAAAAAAAAAACATTTATAAGCAAAATACTAAGATGTCAAAGAGATTCTTAAAACAAGAATTACTTTAATCTGCTGAAAGACAACTTACTTAGCATTCAGATAAGCACCACTAACAAATTGCATTCAAGTTCATCTAACTACTGTTTTACCATCAGAGGTTTTAGCACTCAAGATGTTAAATGCATACTCCAAATCCCTTGTTTTATTTCCAGACAAAATATTTTTATTTTTAAACTTCCTATAAGTTCTTTCCTAGTTTTGATATTTAAGCCCTTGATCAACTTTCACCTCACCCACATCACTATTATACTCCTCCTGCCATGTGGCTGACCAGTTGAGAAGGGACCAAAAGTGAAACAGGAGTATTCAGACCATATGTCACCTGATTCCTAATCCCTGTAGACAGGAAGGGAAGGAGTCCAGTAATATCAGAACAAAAAAGGTCAGAATAGATCTGTAGTTTATTTTTATGATTAAATCACATTATTTGCAAATGATGTAATGTGATTCATTACAAGTAACACCTCCTTCCCTTCTGTCTCTTTTGTCCTCTCCTCCACCTCTCCTTCTGCAGCATCATTATCCTTCTCATTCACTGAGGTTCCATCTTCTCTTAAGGTGTATTTGCACAGATAAATTAACAGGGCTTTCAAGTCACCTGCTAATCTTTTGTCACGTATTTGCACTTACACATTTTAGGTCACAACTAAATAATTATGTCAGGTTGTAGAATTCTCCTCTCTTGTTTTTGCTAAAATACTAATAGAAAAAAAGCTCATTTTAGGAAAGTACGTATTCAAATTCAACGTACAAAGAAATAAAATATAGAAAAACGTACAAAGAAATAAAATATAGAAAAACCCACAGAAATTGTTATGAGTCATTACAACTTGAGTGCAAAAATACACAACTGATGAGGAACACACCATTTGTTTTCATGCTTCCAAGCCACTGCTGCATTGTCTCAGCCTGGGACTTCTGCTCTAGTAAACCAAACTGGGGCTTCACTGGGCAGAGAAAATTTGACCTGCAAAATAAAAGTTACACATGTAATCAAAATTACATGAAAGACACCCACAACAGAAATTACAATGTTAAAGCTGCAGAAAGCACAACACTTTTAGAACATTTAAGAAATGCAGGTGGCATTTTGGAGCTCTAGGCAGCATAGAACATGCTTTTTCATGGGGAAGGTTCACTGGGTAATGCATAAAAAAATAAGCCATTGTTTCCAGTGGAATTAAAAGTTATTACTAATTTTTAGCACAAATTTAACCCCGTTAGCAGTCACTCTTGGAGCTGACATACATGAACAAAAAGGGCCATTGATAATGCTGCCAGCAGTGGCTACTCTTATATCTAGCTCTTAATTCATGGTACAGGAAACAGCCTTGGAGAAGACAGTGATGACATGATACCCATGACCCAGTGGATCTCATTCAGCATAACACATAGGCAGCTGAAAGATGTAGCCAATTCTACCATCTAAAATAATTTGAATTTATATAAAATACAATCTCAAAAATTAGAAAGATTTTTCTTACCAGTTTTTAAGGCAATATATATATATTAGATCTCTGTGAACTCAAGCTATAATCCACATGTTGAAGGATAAAGAATACATACAAAAGCACTTACTGCAGAGGTACTGATCTGCTGTAAATTCACACTAAGCTCCTGAGAAGTTTTTTTGTCTCCATGGCCTGTACCTTGTCTGGACTGTCTTTTTGGGATGATCCCTACTTTACCATCGGCAAGAACTCAGTTATCACCAAAAACACCCCAAAACCACAGAATATAAACATTCAATTTAAGTCTTAGGACATCACATTTAAGATGTGCAGGCTAACTATAGCTATAAGAGGTTTTTCCTATAATCGCCTATATAAAAAACATAGTAACCACTCAGTTAATCCCTACACTCACATTAGCACTCTCTAATGCTTACATTAGGTATAGGTTTATGAAGTCATGGAGAAGAAAAGCATTACACTAACATTTGCATACATTTTTAATTAATCAAATATTTCTCAAAACTAGAAGGAATGCACATGCCCATTGTACTTGTTGAACAGAGCCTTTTGCCAAACACTCGAGAACAGTCAAGAAAAACTTCTTACTCCATTTACTTTTTCTCCAGGGAAAAATAGTTGTTTGTCTTTTTCCTGAACTGATTTGCAAAGAGAAAAACACATGAAACAATGTCACTTCCTAATGCGGCAAGAAATGCAAGAACTATAAGATTAAAGTCCTTATATTAAAGTAGGAAATGATTCTTTGATATTCTGCTGAAAATGCACAGAATGAAGCCAGGATTTTCACCCAGAAGCTGCAACTAAGCACAGAACTAAATTTCAGATTATTTTTGAGCAAGCAACACTTTCATTTCTGATACGCCACTTCTTTAATCTGTTGCCTAATCTTCACTTAATTTTTCCTTTTACCTTGTCTAAGCATAACCGAAAGAAAAAAACACTACAAGAGATCAGCAAGTAAAAATGTTGGTAATTACACTCTAAGTGCCTTCTATCCTGGTCTGTCTCTTCTACAAAGAACAATTTAGCAAGGGTTTCTACTAGAATTGCTGTGGGGAAAGAAATACTCAACTTGCTGTACGTGGAAAGAAGTCAATATTAAGAGTATTACCAGCTTTAAATTTCATCTTAATAAAAACTGATTCTTACTGTGGTTGTTCTTTTACAGGTGGAGATATCTGCTCTTCAAAAGAACCAGAAATATTAGAAGTCTTCTCCTTAAATATTTCTCCTATGTCAGTGTAGCTGCTGGCAGGTGAAAAGTATTCCGTGTTTTCCCTTGTTCCTACTTTAGCTTTGGAAAGTACTTCCATGGAGTGACATCGATCAACGATATTCAATATGCCTTGAGTCTGACTGTGGGACGTGCCAGACCTATCTGAGGAGTGGGCTCTTCGGAGGTAGCGTGAGTGGGGTCTCTCCTCACCAAGCTGAACAGTTCTTCCCCTGCCGGTTACGCCAATTTCCTTGCCCTGAGCTCCCCACTGATGAAAAGAGCCACTTCCATCTGCTGATGAATTATTACTGGAATTCTTGTTTTTAGGAAAAAAAGTAATTTTATTTGGGAGTGGCTGTCCAACTAACAGCTTCTTCTTTTCCTTCAGGCAACCACTGGTACTGATGCTGGAAGAGCCTGTGAAGGCTGTAGAGATGGTACCATTTCCACTGTCCATGGAATCTTCCGAAGTTCCCAAATCTTTACTCCGTGCAGAGCTCGACCTGGACATAAAAGGATGATCCAACACTGAAGAAAGACTCAAACGGTCTGCCGGATTTTTGCGGAGCAACTTGTGTATAAGGTCTTGTGCCTCTCTTGACAAAAAGGCTGGCATTTCATAATCTGCCAGTACTACTTTATTCAGCGTATTCTTGACTGTGTCTGTGTCAAAAGGTGGCTTTCCACTAAGAAGAGTGTAAAACATGCAACCCAAGGACCATACGTCGGATTCAAGTCCATGTGGACTCCTTGTGGCTATCTCCGGAGAAATGTAATTTGGAGTGCCACACATGGTGTAATGCTTTTCATGAGGCATTTTCAGCTGAGTTGCAAGTCCAAAATCAGCAATCTTGACATTCATGTTATTGGTGAGTAAGATATTAGAAAGGGTGAGGTCTCGGTGCAGTATTCCATGAGAATGAAGATATAGCATACCCGTGATAATCTGATGCAAGAAGTGTCGAGCTGCCAAAACACAAACACAGATGTTTTCGTCTTATAAATAAAATCACAGCTCTGAAAATAACTCAGCTTTAAATTTGCTATTGGTCTTGCTGTTTTCTTTAATAAAAAGAACATTGCAAGGATGTTTAGTGTCATGCTACTGAGACTGGAATTAACTTTCTGCTTTCTACTTTAAGCAAAGTTAGCATGACTAAGTCCTAAAAAAATGAAAAGCCTACATAATGCAGTAACCAGATTTGTGTCTTTGCTAATAGAATAAAGGAAATGGGACCTGAAATATTTTCAATTGGCCTAAGCTTTCTTAAATTAGGTTCTTAATAATTAAAAAAAAGTTGCTCATTACTTTCAGAAAGAGCAAACACACAACATCAAGCATTACTATGACAGTAACTCTCACTGAAAGATAGGATTTTCAGTGCATTCTGTAAGAAACTGCAGTAAAACCCTAATAGAATTTCTCCTCAGTCATTCAGAATTTCCAGATGGAGTGTCAGATTGGATACTTCCTTGCTAACTCAGTCCTCAAGCAACATAGGCAACTGCATTACCTTCATTTCTAGACACAGCTTGGAACACAGTCAGTATTTCCAAGAACAATACCTAAGGCAGACTATAATCCTCAAGGCTTTGTAACTGGTGACATGTAATGCAGAAGAGGTACAACACAAAGAAAGCAAATCTGTGGATGTGAAATTTCCAGTTTTCTCTGGTGGAACTTCCCAGTCTTGACCTACACCTCAACATAATTCTATGTATAAAGGTAAGCTCTACCTTGTACATATCTCTGCCTTCTAAGATCACAGGCTATTTTCTTTATACCCCAAACAGAAACAAAAATATTCAGAAATGCAAGTGAATATATATGTAATAATAATATCTAGATTATCATTTATCACAAGACTTTAAGCTACAGAAACTGTGATGACATTTTTAAATACTCTTCCTCTAGCATTAAATATTTATTGGGTGAGCCAAAACATGAAGAGTTAATGCAAAGAGCTCCATGAAACAAAAAAAAATCTCACCTTCATCTTCTGAAAAGGGTTTCTTTCTGTTCTTTATGTATCTGCTCATTTCACCATTGTGGCACATCTCAAGAATCAAGTACACATAGTTGCTATCTTCAAAATAGTTATAAAGCTGGAACATAAACCGAGGAAGAAAATGAAAAAACACATTTTGTAGACTATACAACAAGTCACACATACAGCCCTCTGTACAAAACCCACAATTCTTACCTCAAGTATGGATGGATGCTTTAGCTGACAATGTATTTTCACTTCATTCTGAACCCTCTGTACCATCCCAACTTTGTGCATGGCTTTTTTATCTATCTGTAAATGGATCACAGAATATTTTTCAAGCACTGCAACACTGACTATATACACATTAGTTTCAAGAGAACTTTAAATTTTAGATTTCAATGCCTATTTGCCTAAAAATTTCTACGTATAAGCAAGTTCTCATGTAGTTTAACTTAATATATTATTTTAATGAATGATTGTAGTAGATTATTGGAGGAACACCACAACTGCAAGTAGGCAAGCATTAACCTTTTCAATACTAACACTAATTATTACTTTTTTCTGAAGTACTTAAGCAGAGAAACCTAATTCTGATTTTGCCAGGCAGATATGCTAAATACAGTTAACATTAAAAAGATGGCTAAACAGAAGTAGTATAGATTATAAGTAAAACTGGCAAAACATCTGTAATGTGCAAGTTTCTTTCACAAACAAAATTCATCCTGGCACTGAAGAAAATTTTGCAAGGCCTTTTTTTCCAGGACCTCTCCAACCACATGAATTCTGAATTAAGTGTCTGTGGTCACAAACTTTTGAATGAGAAATACAGGTCTGATTGTCCAAGCAATGCTGAATATTTGAGCAGAAGTTCTTTAAACAGCATCATAAGGATTTCTATTAATTACCAACAGTGTGTTTGGTTGTACCGCACCTTCCAGGATCAAATCCTAATCTGTTTGGTCGTACTGCATCTTCCAGGATCAAATCCTAATCTGTCTGGTCGTACTGCATCTTCCAGGATCAAATCCTAATCTGTCTGGTCGTACTGCATCTTCCAGGATCAAATCCTAATCTGTCTGGTCGTACTGCATCTTCCAGGATCAAATCCTAATCTGTCTGGTCGTACTGCATCTTCCAGGATCAAATCCTAATCTGTCTGGTTGCACTGCATCTTCCAGGATCGAAACCCACCCTAAACATCCGTTATATACAAACAAGCAACCCAAACACGAACTCCCGACTGCACAACCCCAACCCGTCTCCCGGGAGACCGACGCCTCCTCGGCTCTCTCTGCCTTACCATTTTGATGGCCACTTCCAGACCGGTTTTCAGGGATACCGCCCTGTAGACTCCTGCGAAGGAGCCCTTCCCCAGGAGGTTCCCCACCTTAAAATCCTGCAAGGCGAACAAACAGCGCCGTCAGCCCGGGGCTCTGGGGCGCCTCTCCCGACACGGACCCTTCCGCTGAGGCCGGGAACCCACGCACGCCCCTCCCGAGGCCGGGAAAGACCCTGCGGTGCCCCCGGGGCTACCTGGACGGAGCGCTCCGGGGCAGGGCGGCGGGGTCCGCCGGGGCCGCAGAGCCACCCTCGCCGCATCCCGCTGCCGGCTCGCAGTGCCCGGCGCCGCCTTCCCGCGGCGTCTCCCGNTCCCGCGGCGTCTCCCGCCGCTCCCGGGGCGCGGGGCACTCCCGCCCCCGGCTGCCATGGCAGCGGCCGCCCCTAGGGACATGTGGGCTCGGGGCGAGAGGCGCCACCGCCCCGCAAACACCCGCCGGGAGCGGGCGGAGCCGCCGCCCGGCCCCTGCGCGTCCCGCGGGCCTGGCCGCGCTCCGCACCTCTATCTTCTCGCCGATGCAGGTCGCCATGGTGTCCGGCCGCTCTCCCCCTTTGGTCCCAGCTACCGGTTGTGCCGAGGGCCTCGGCCGCGGCTGCCCATCAGGGCGCCCCGGGCCGCCCGCCCCGGCACAGCCCCGCCGGCTGAGGGGCCCCGCGGCGGCCTCTCCGCGGCCCCATCGCCGACATTTTGAAAAGCCGCGCCGTTACCTCCCCGGCCCCGCCCCGCCCCGCCCGGCGCCGCGCTGCGTCTGACGCAATCGCGTCACGCAGCGTCGCGCGCGCGGACAGGCCAAGGGAGGCGGGGAGGAAGTGGTGGTGGTGCTGCCGCGCGTGCGCGAGACGGCGCGTGCCTGTTTCTCCCCGTGCCCCCGTCCCGCCCGCCCCTGGCGGCCGTTACGGCGCATGCGCGGTGTGTGAGGGGAGCGCGCGCGGTGGAGGCGGGAGCGCGGCGTCACCTCTGCGCTGCTGCGGGGTTACCTCAGCCCTTCGTGTCACCTCAGCGCTGCTGCGGGGTCATCTCGGCCCTTCGTGTCACCTCAGCGCTGCTGCGGGGTCACCTCGGCCCTTCGTGTCACCTCAGCGCTGCAGCGGGGTCACCTCGGCCCTTCGTGTCACCTCAGCCCAACTCCGGGTGTCATCGCGGTCCTTTGTGTCACCTCAGCCCTTCGTGTCACCGCTGTCCTTTGTGCCACCTCAGCCCAGCTCTGCCTGTCAGCTCAGCCTTTTGTGTCACCTCAGCCCAACTCCGGGTGTCATCGCGGTCCTTCGTGTCACCTCAGTCCTTTGTGTCACCTCAGCCCAGCTCTGCCTGTCACCTCAGTCCTTTGTGTAACCTCAGCCCTTCGTGTCACCTCAGCCCAACTCCAGGTGTCATCGTGATCCTTTGTGTCACCTCAGCCCAGCTCCATGTGTCACCGTGGTCCTTTGTGTCACCTCAGTCCTGCTATGGTGGGTTGAACCTGGCTGGATGCCAGGTGCCCAGCAAAAGCCACTCTTGTCATTTCCTTCCTCACCTGGAAAGGGAAAATACAAAGGACTCGTGGGTCAAAGATAAGGATGGAGAGAGATCAGTCACCGTCACGGGACAAAACAAACTAGACTTGGTGGGGGGGGAGGAACTTGTTACCAATCAAATCAGAGTAATCATGGCTGGGCTTCGGAAATGAAGATTTGGGAAGGGTTCTACCCGCGCTTGCTGCAGGAGCACTGATGGGTAAAAAGGCCGATGTGAGATAGGAAAATCTCCATAGGCGGTATTGGCGAGGCACAATTACCAATGGAGTGTGTAGCCGGCACCATGTTCTTTAAGGCTGCCTACCTCATGGAGATGAGCTTCACTGAGAGCAACAATGTTGATGTTGAGTTGTGACAGTTCATGGGCAATTAGAGCAGAACAATGCTCAGGACGTCCACTATCCGCAGTATCAAGCATGGTTCTGATGTTCCAACATGCGAGTTTGAACACACCTTTGGCAGCAGGTGCATGCCTTGGCCTCTTTGTCTTTGTTCAACCGCAACAGAAGATGCCTGTTGGCCACGGCTTGCCAGCTGGATGAAGAGTGGAGATGAGC
>VWZG01011325.1:276205-371449 GCA_013396735.1 Grallaria varia
TTTAGTTAAAGTATCCTTCTCTTAGATGGATGGCCTTACAGGGCTAAGCGAACTCCATCTGCCCGGGTTTGGAGTTAGAGTTGTCCTTCTCCTAGGATGGTTGCCGGGAGGCTGGTGAGCCCATCCTGCCCGTGGACACACTTTGTCTGACCCTTCAGCTGAGACCAGACTAGCATGGGAGACCCTACCGGAGGCACAACCACCGCCAGCATATCTCGCAACCTCATAAAGGCATGCCAAGCTTCTCCCCTGTGACAAGGAGGTGTCTGTGGAGAAGAAACAGAGTAATATAATGAGAATTAAAACCAATCTTTAAACACTTTCTCTCCTACTCTGGCACCTGGAGCACCTCTTCCCCCTCCTTCTCCTTCTCCACTGACCTTGGTGTCTGCAGAGCTGTTCCTCACATATATCCTCACTCCTTTTCTCTGGCTGCAATTACATCTGCACAATAACTTTTCCCCCCACCTTCTTAAATATGTTACCACAGAGGAGTTACCACTGTTTCGGACTGGCCCAGCCTTGGCCAGCAGCTCATCCATCCTGGAGCTGGCTGGCATTGGTGAAGCTTCTGTCACCTCAGCCCTGTGTGTCACCTCAGCCCTGTGTGTCACCTCAGCCCGGTGTGTCACCCTGGTGGCAGAAGAATGACCACTTCTGGCAGTCCTGCTGTGCTCCCAGGTATCTCTGCTCAGGGCAGTGAAAGCCCCTGGCCTCAGTGGGGCAGGGCTGGCTGACATCGCCCTGGAGCAACCTGGGCACCTTGGTGGGAGCCAAACCTAACTCAGGGTGGTGAATGAACATTAATCTTCCTTATAAAACTAGCACAGCCACTTACCCTCACGTGGGTATCTCCCTCACACTCATCATTTCTTATTCCTTAGTTGTTACTTTTAAATAGCCAGGCTGAATACTGGGATGAACTGGATATTAGCTTAACTTCAACATAAACACACTGCGAGATGGTGACTTATTTTATCCAGTGTACTGTGGAACACTGAGCTGACAGAGGGGATTCTTTGTGTCTAATACCCACTTCTTGGATTCTTTCTTTACTGTTTCATATGAAATATAGAAGTTTCTGAATGTCAAGTTAAATATGAAAGTTAATTAGGACAGAGGAAGGATTTTTTTGTATTGAAACTACTAAAGCACTGTAATTGAAAGGTTTTTAATTGAAGAAATAGTGCTTCTGGGAATGGATTATGGTTTGTGGTTGGGTTTTATTTCTCTTTTAAAATGTGGCCATGGGATTTTGACCTGCATATATCATGGGGTGTAATGTATGTTGACCTTTCTTAGCAGATACATCAGTTTTTTACTAGTGGAAAATATGTGTATGCTGTGGAAGAGGGTTGAAGTCGATTGGAACAGGAGGGGGAGCTGTCAGCATACCGGGCGGAGAAGAAAGGTCTCTGTTCAAACACGTAATTTTCCAGAATTCCTCCTTTTGATTGTAATAGGTGTAAATGAATTGTTCTTTTCTCAAGATATGTGAGTGGGAAAAGAGTACTCGGTACTGTAATGGTCATGCATGGTGAAACATTTAGCAGTAAGAACTCCTTCTGAGACAATACTTTCTATTAAGTGACCAGGTCAGCATTCTCCTACCTGTATTATTCTTTATTGTCATTAATAAATGACTGCTTCCCTTAAAGCAGCAGGTTTCCTCAGCTTTTTATGGTGTCCTTTAACAGGCATACCACTTTTTGTATTATCTGTCCAAAGATCTTGTTGGATTTCTGAGCTTTTGCACTGATGATATGTATCTTGTAAGTGTGATAAAACATTGCTCTCTGCTCATTATGCATCTTCATACCACATAGACAAAGTTGCCGTTCTTGCTGACAGTTTAGTTAGAAAATTATCCAAGTCAAGTGGTTTTGAAAGTAGAGCCAGGAAGACTTTACATTGCCTTTAATGGAATAGAAACTAAGCTATAGAGGAGTAGTTACATTTTTTGGAACTATTCATTTGGAAAGAGAATGGCACAAAAAGAGAGCAGACTGTGGTATATAATTTCATTATTTAGATTTGGTTGTTTTCCTTGCAAACTCATGTTTTGGTTTCTTTTACTTTGAGTAGAATGCTTTAAGGCGACCTAGGACTGTTCAGTTGTTCCACAATGCTTTTACCAGCATTTGTGTTCTCTTTTCTGACCTCCCAGTGCTGTTTTCACCTGCAAGTTTTGATTTTGCAACTATGTCGGTGTGTGACTGGTCAGCAGTAGTGTCAGTGCACTGGAAGGGGCACTGTAAGTGTAGAAGACTTTTCCAGAAAATTTTACTACAAGGAGGTGAGGGTTTTTTGCTAAAGGAAGCTTTCCTGCCTGGAAAAAGGCATCTTTCCCAGTCAGCTGTAGATGTTTTCTCCTCCTGCCTTATCCTGAGTATGAGAGAAGATAAATACTTACAGACTTGTCTGAAGGCCCCACAGCAGGGAGAGCCAGGGATGATAAAAGCCCTGAGAAGAACAGAGGGTGTGTCTCTTTCTTAGGCCCAGTGCAGATTTGTGCCGAGGTGTTGTGTTCTCGACTTCAGAAATAAATTCTCCTCAATCATTCCACTGCCTGGTATTTTGGGGATACCTGCATGTATTTGACCCTTAAAGGCAGGATTGCTAAAAGGGAGCGAGCGGTATGGGGCAGCAGCAGCTCCTTCTTGGATGGGCTGATGTTGCTGTGGAATGACACATGTAGATAGGAAGAAGGGAAATGAGGCTGTGCAGGGGAGAAGAGCACCCTGTATTTCCTTTTCATGACTTGGTAGAGCTGCCTGATAAGTCAGTTATTTCCTTATGTGACTTTAAAACTACTGAGCGGCCTTTTTGTGTTGTGTTTTATCTAATATATATGGTAAAACAAAATCCTGTAGCTACATAACAAAGATCATCACATGTGTCCTTTGGCACCTTCATTTAGCTTTTTTTTATTGGTTCACATAATTAGACCTGGTCAACAGCACTTCCATGGCTAATATAAATCAAAGCAAGATAGTTGTAACAAATTTGGTTTTATGCTTGATGCCAGGCATCACTGATGAATTTTCTTTCTGTAGTTAAGGTGAATTTAAAAAATGAGGGAACATCTTTTAACCCCATGACCTCACTGGTTTGTTTTCATTCTTACATGCTTTTCTATTCCTGGCTGCTTTACTAAATATGAAATCCGTCTTTGGGCAAGTATGCTCTTAAACAGTATTTAGACTCAATTGCTGTAGAGAACTGGTGCCTGTCCATTTCTTATTTTTTCAACTGGTAGTTCAGTTGTATTTTTATTTCTTCCTTGATGTTCAGATGCAGTGCTGTTTACACCAGCTGAAGCAGATATGACTACGTGTTTCCACCCTCTGTTTCTTCCTCTCTTGTGTGGCAGGACTGTTCATGTGAACCAGATCAAGGAATTGGTTTGCGCTGGGAAAAATATTTTTATATTTGTTTGTTTCTTTTTTATTAGTCTGGCCTCTGAGTCACCCCACCTCACAAACATCTTACTGTCTCTTTTTGTACCAGGGGAGAGCTCCCAAAGAGTTATTCTGGCTAGGGCAGGCATCCAGGATACAAGGAGGAAGTGCACTGATTTAGCACTTTACCTTCTCCAGCGTTTGTCAGCTTCTGGCTATAAACTTAAACAGTTCTACCACTGCCTGCCAACTTTCATTGTTGGGATAAAATACAGAAGTGGCTTGTAATCAAGCTGCACTTTCTCCTTCAGAGGAGCTTCTCTCAAAGGTGCATGCAGTCATGCACTCCGTAATGGATGCAAAATGGATTGTGAATAAGCGTGTGTGTCAATTGCTGAGAATCTTTAAAGGTAAAATGGAAGCTGTGTGAGTGATTAGAACTGGTCTGTGTAGTTGTGCAGTATTAACACTCATGACTGGTTTGAGTAATTAAGGTGGAAGATTAACAAAAATGAGACTTTCAGTTTAATTTCAAGGCTAGGTTTTTAACCTGAACAGAGAGAGAAAAGTTGTGTGAGTGAATTCATGTGCTGAAAGTATGATTGATATATAGTGATGTTGGGGGCAAACTAAAAAACTAACAGCATATAAAATATGTTGCATGACTATAGCGAAGACAAAATTTATAGGTGAGGTAATTCCTTTTTATATTAGCTGCTACAGTTGGAAAAGAGTACATGCTTTAGGGCACAGGCATGGAGTTCTCTGAAGTTGTGTAGTGTGTAGTGTATTTGGGGTTGCATAGTAGTTGCAGGATTATAAATAGGAAGCCTTCAGAAGAGGATCGTATTTCTTGCGTAAGGTTGGGAGGTAGATGTCGATGTCAACGCCTGTGTCTAGTATGGCTTCTTTTTGTTTCTTGTCTCCCCATGAGAGCTTGAGTCTCTGCTCCTCCACTAATTGTCAAGCCAGCAACATGCACTGAATTGATTCTTCCTTCTGTCTGATTAAAAAGAAACTAAAATCACTATTCTATTGTTGGGTTGAATTTATGACTGCAGAAGTCAGCATCTGCTGTAAGCAGAGCTTGTCAGACAAACTAGAGATGTAACAAATCCCTTACTAACTCTTTTTATCAGAGAGAGCACAGATCTTATTCTCAATGCTTAAGTGTTGAAAGAAATGCTATCTTAAAGTCTTTAAGCAATTTTAAGAGAGTAATAGGACTCCCTTAAAACAGGGCCTGCAGACCCTCTTTCAACTTTATTGCATGAACAAAGTGTGAGTATTTAGAGTGTCCTTCATCAGTGGAGAAGTCTGATTAGCAACAAAAGTAAAAAGGAACTGAGTAAGAAGGATGATGAAAGGCAAAAAGAAAGCACTCAGAACACAGAATTTGGAAGAAAGGGGAGAAGTCATTCTCCCCTCCATTCCACCTCGTTCAGGTGACACCCTAAAGTTCTAAAGCTGATGGAGCTCTTCCAGCCTTCCCCTGGAGAGTAAGGGAGTGAACACAGGTTTTCCAGCAGAAGGTAAGCAGGGAGTGCTGTAGCCTGCAACAATGGTGATGGTTTAGCCTGTGCTCAGCACTGCGTAAGGGATAGTGTGTTGTGTCTTATAGTAAGAATGGTTATTCAAATCTGATGTCTCTGGGCTTCACTGGCTAATTTTATGAGCATGGATAATTGTCTTTGCTATTGAGATCCTTTTATGTGTATCACAAATTATGCAAATCAAATTTGTCCTTGAACTGACATGAAGAATATAAAAGGTTTTGCCGGGCTAGACCAATAACAAAGTTTTTATTTTATCAGGTCTTTCTCATTTAAATTTTCTCAAGAAAGCCAAAACAACAAAAAAACCAGCCATCTTGGGGTTCTGGTTGTAACTCTTAATTTTAACAAGCCTTTTAAGTAAGACAGACTCACTTGTAAAAGCTGGAAGCAGCCAATGTATTTGTAAAGCTGTATTAAAAAATGTATGGATACAGCTGTGGGGTTCATATAGGCAAGACTATGTATTTACAAAATAAATTTGTTTACACACTGACACTGGGAACACTCTCAGACAGTGCTTGACAACAGGGCATAAAGTTATATTTGACAAATAGTGATCTATCAGTTTTGGTTTTTCTTCAGCTTTGCTTGCATCTTGCCAACGTTTATGACACTAGTAGTTTCCCTTATTTAAAACGTATATATTTATTTCTTATTACTACTTTGCAGTATGTTCTTATATGTATATGGTCGTATAGAGCCAGTCTAGAGAACAGAAATTGAGGTTTTTTTCAAAACCATTGTTGGTATGTCCTGGGTACATAAGGAGTTCTGAGCATGGACTGATCCGTCAGCTGTGGCTTTTATTTCACCATTAGGACTAAATTGAAGAATGCGGAAAAAAATGCACCTGGTTTTATGCTTTTCTCCTTCAGTGACACTCAAGTGTCATGAAGAAATCATTCTTACTGACGTTTGACTTTTGTGATGGACATTGATCCCCAGTGTTATTTCCAAGTTGAAACTGGAAGTTGTTTTTTCGGCAAATAAAACTTCCCACCAAACCATAATCACAATGGATCATTTTTGTCAAAGAAATCAAAAGAAAGGTGTAGTTGATAATTTTCTGAAAAATAACGTTGTGGTATTTTGTAGGTTTCTTTCTCACGGAGAAGGAAAAGTTTGAATAGGGCAACCAGAGGCTTCATAGCTATATTCCTCCCCTCTGCCCCTTCCTGTCACCACCTTTGCAATGCTTTTGCCAAGACTTGATTTCTTTAGCTAAGCAAACAAGTATTAAGGCTCCTGTGCGTGTGCCTTTGTAATTTGACCATCATGAAAGTTGTTAAATGAGAACAATGCTTCCTGTTAACTGATTTTTATTAACTGTGTTTACACTGCTCAGGTAGTTAAGCAGCAGGGCAATCATCAAACTGATGTTTGGAACTGTCTAGTTTACTAGTGTACATGGTGCTAGTGTCTGTTCTTGAATAGCATGCTTGTAAACAACATTTATGACCTCCTCAAGTCTTTATCTTGCTTTCAAAGCTATGAAGCTGTTTTACTCTCCTGTCATGTGCTAGTTCCCTGTTCCCCTGGCCTGTCTGTAACTTTTCTCTGCCCTTCCTATATAGCAAATTCATCTTTTTCTCAACATGAGTTGTTAGAGCTGTTGCTGGCATTACGTTGACACCAAGTGATGCTATTCTTTTACCAGAAATAGTACTGGCACTTCAGAAGATCACATTTTACTTCTTCAGTCCTGTTATACTGTCAGTTTATCGTCTTCATGGCTATTGCATTAAAAGTCTTAATCTGTTATCATTCTTCAAATTTAGAAACAACTTCTAATACCATATTTATTTTTAATCAATCTACACATACAAGACCCTCCACTATGTATTACTGGATTTCATTTCAGCTCTGTTACTGAAATTCTGCAGGTCACCTGAGTCATCATTTAGGATACTCATCCCTCTTGTTTTATGATGGGTTCTAATTCTACGTTATCATTAAAGCTTATTCTTGCAGCTCGTGTATTTTTATAACAGGGCTATCGACAGTCTTTTAAATTTTCAATATTTTACACCTTTGATAAAAAAACAATTCTAAGCTTTCTCTCTACTTCAGTTCCAAAATCTTCATATCAAAGAATTGTATTTTTGATGAACTGAGACATAAAGGATAGTTAGTTATGTGATTATTTTCTATAAACAGGGTTTTTTTTAATGGATTTGCTGGTTGCCAGTCCAGATTCCAAGTAGTGTCACCCCTCTCTGGCTCAGTGTATCTATGGCCAGGACTGTGATAGAGCTTCAGATTCTTTAACCTTATTTAAATGTGATTTTCACTCCTCTGGACTTTTTACCCTATTCCAGTAGAGTTTCTGAATCCCAGTTTGGAATGCCCTAATTTATTTGGCCCTGTTTTAGCAGTAGTAGTTCTTGTTTATTTGGTCTGTCACATCATCATGTTGTATGGTCTCAACAACAAAATTAATTGAGTTAGGCTTTCTTCAGTAATTATTAAATTATATTTGTCATTTGGGACCCAAAGTTTATACCAGCCTTTTGCTAGACATATGTTACTAAAATATGCTCAAACCAAGAGAGAAATAAATCTCTGTGAGTTACTCTGCGGCAGCTGCCATGAGCAGAATTAGTCAAACCACATTTTTTTCTACACAGAAGGAAGACTACTGGTATTGTGTTTGCCTGTGTTGCCCACAGCTCTGCAATTCCTTCTCCAGGGATCTCATTTCCTTGTTAAACATCCCAAGTTACAGTGCCCCTGTCATGCCTTTAGCTAGGTTGTCTCGGTGGTGAATTACCTCTACTTTAAATGCATGTGTTTATCCTAGAGTGACTTTACCTACCTTTGACTTCAAGCCTTTTAACTTTGTGTTTCCTTTCTGCTAAAATGCTACCATCATTCTGCTTTAACAAAAATGCCAGGTGGTACTAGGTACAATACTTGTCAAAAGTCTAATGGTGATGTATTTAGTTTGTCATAAAACTTCTGACTGAATCAAGGAGTACACCAACAGTGTTTGGTGCCATTTCCGTGATTGCTGTTTGTGGTGCTTAATGCTTTCACAACTTTAATGCTTGCACAACTTCTGCTTTGGTCTGCACTGACGTTGGATTCATCCATCCATATCTCAGATGATTCCATTAACCTTTTAAAAATATTATTACAGTGTTAATCTTTTAGTAGTTATCTGGGGCTTCAAGACTAAGAACAGCATATCAGTAGAACAGACTGTAAGAGATCTCTGTTTCACCGAAACATTGCACACTATGATAGTGAGTGTTGAAACTGTTCCTATTCATGGATTTGATATGTTCATGGAACAGTTTTTCTGGTGTAATACAGAGATGGTCAAGCTGACACCTTGCATTTAGTGTAGATTTGCTGGCTATTAACAGTATTCCACTAAGTATTATTCTCTTACCCAAGGAGGCACAAATGGTTTGGAGAATGACTCAGTGTTATCTTCCCTCCTCCCTGAAGAACTGGAAAGGTGGCTGGGCTTCTGAAGAAGGCTCTTTTAGACAGCATGGCAAAGTTTGAGTTCTTCATTACTGCAGATTTGATTTTTTAAATTTGGCATAACTTCTCTCACTTATGACAGCTTTAATATGCATGCATGGATGTTAAAACTAGCACATTCGGCTCAGGTGAAGGAGAGAAAAGGAAATAAACCACATCATGCATCACTCACTCTCTTCGGACAATTAAGGTGTGGCACAGGAAGGTGTTGAAAGGATCCCTGTCTGGTTCTGCTGTGATGTCTTAGCTTTATATTCTAAATACTAGAGTAAATGATGCCTTAGCTTCAGAGGCATATGCTCAAGAGATTGCTGTAACCTGCCAGGAGTGAGCTCATCGGCAGCGTGCTCATGCAGGGTGTGAGTGTTCATGGCAGTGCAGCTGGTGCAGCAAAGAAAGACAAACAGAGCAGTCCAAGCACCAGGGCTAGTCCTATGAGTCTGCTTGTGTGCACTAGCAACGTCATAAAGTCAGTGCAATTCTGTTGCCAAGTCCCACTGTCAAGAACAATTTGTTTTTAAAAATTGGAGTTTGTAAATATACAGTCATAAAACTTGAGCCAGGTATTTTCAGGCCTAATGCTGCTGAAATGCATATTTTGTTTTCCTGTTTATCATGACTGCCCTGTGAAGGAAGAGCTTGTTCCAAGTTACTGTTACATGTGGCTTTCTCCCATATTCTTCATTCTGAATGATAACACTAGAAAAATTTGTCAGGAAAGAACTGATTTACCCAAATCTAAATGGAATCAAATACAGGTTATGATTTATGATGGTTTTTGCTGTGTATTTTTTATTAATTTGCTTTATTCAAGGGAAAGCACAAGATCACAGAGACTTGGCTGCTTCCATCTTTTTTCACTAAACATAATCGTGTTTCTACAAACAATATAAATTTTATCAAATGCAGGTTTTCTTTCTTTTGGTGCCCACCCACACAAATGCTTTCAAAGTCCACCTCTCAGTAAGAGAACTGAACTTTGCATTCAGAGATGAGAAACCTTGCTCCTGTCATTTAGAATCACCTGTCTGATAAAAACTTCAGTGGTGAAAAGAAAAATTTCTGTCAGTAAAAATCATTGCTGGATGCTTTTTTCAGTCTGGCATTTCAGCAGTTTGATCATGAATTTTGGAATGTACTTCCTGGATTTTCACTGCTTACAGAGGTCTGCAGTCTTCACACCATGCTTCTTATATTAAACATAGTAACATAATAATTACAAGAAGTACTTCTTAGAGACGAGCATAAAAAGCTGTTGCCACTTATGTACTTTATCTTAAAAGGCACCGTGCCAAAATTTGTGAGAAAAAAACCCTCTGTATCTTGATTATACTGAAGCTTGGAGCAAACCTCATTAAAAGTTTTGGCTCTGACTGTCCTCAATTAGCAGCATATGACCAATTACTTATAGTTATTCTCCACACCTTCACTGTCTGTAAATTTATTTTGTTTTCTAAGTTATTTACAAACTATGCACATAATTTAGTGTTATTGCATGACTCAGAACATAACCTGCGAGAAAACCCAACTCAAACCAAAATATGCTTAGTTTTTGGCTCATGGAAGGGACATCAGACTTAATCTGTGCCGAATTCAGCCTGGAAAAATATCTTGAGAGGAGTGCAGCATCAATTTATTGCAAATTCATTTTATTCATGTGAAAGCTTCAGTCTACTTTCTTTTTCTTGAGCATTCCAATATCTAAAGGTGATGCTAGACTCCAGTTTATATTCAGGTGAAATTTTAGCTGTTTGTCTCCAGCTCTGTAAACCTTTCCACTTTGTGCTTTTCTCTTGACAGCTGAGTGACTTGGTACACTGGAGATGCACCCCTGCAGATACACACTGGATGAAGTGTTCACTCAGTGTGGTTTCATGTCTGAGGATTCACTAGTTTGTTGTTTTTATCCTTGCCCAATGGCAGTGTCATTTCCACCCCCCTTCAGATCCACTGCCTAACATATTAGTTTATTACTAGAGGTTTCCTTGGTCTTCCATATTGAATATTCAATTGCCAGCAGTGGGTGTAACTGCCAGTGTTGACAGCTAGTTTTATTTGCAAATGTGGACTGCTCCCTTAGGCACAATTCCTTTGTTAATGCTGTTTCCAAGCCATATGGAATTACGCAACAGTCATGAGACTAACTACTGTCTTATGTCATATTTTAATCCTTTTTCTAATTAGCACTTGTTCTTATATATGTTTTCAGAACTCAGATATTAGCAGTTAGCTGTACACTGAACTTGCTGGCAGCAGATGAAGTTTACCTCTGTTCCACAGAAAGGCCACTGAGAATAAACAACTGGATTTTGAACTGCACTTTAATGCCTCCATGCAGGAAGATGGGATCATAGTAAGCAAAGCTTTTGCTAATAAATAAGTGAGCATTAATATCTCAACAGTCTTTTAAAGTTAAAACCCCCACATCTTCTTGAGTATAGATATTCTTTTAAGACATCATGGGTAAGAAAAAGAGTTAATCTGCCTTGGTAGTACTGTTTATCTTGCTCTTCTGTCAAAAGAGGATGAATGAATTTACCCCATCTTTATGCTTCTTGTGAGCAGCCAAGCTAACTAAATTGTAGGAGGAAACATATGTACCTGTCATATGCAGAAGAGTATTGTGTATTTATTTGTACTATGAATATTTCTGATCATTCACTGTGCCATCAAATATTACCTTTTGTCACATGAAACGCAGAAGTCTTGTCATGGGAATAAACAAGCTGAAGTGACCGTCACTGTCTTCCTGGGATCCGAAACAACATGAGACATTCACGTAGCTGCAGAGGCTTCCCTGACTATAACATCCTCAGCTTCCTCTAAAATAAGAGGAGCTCAGTAAAAAAGAAAGTAAGGTTTCTGTTACATTTAGCAATAGAACCAATTCCTAACTAAATGAATGAGGTTATTTTTCATCATCTTGGCTGAAAATAAATTTGAAGTGCCTGCTTAAACCATGCAGCTCCTCTGAAAGCAATCACAGGACAGCACTTTCCAAGGGCAAAAACGGTAGCGGACTATTTTCAGCTCTAAACATAAGCAGCTGTAGTTCCATTGAAATTAGAGAAGTTGTATAGATTTGTACAAAGGTTCAATTTGATTTCCAGGTTGTGATTTACATTTTTCAAAGACTGAGAAGTTACATTTCTTCTGTGATATTTGCAGCTGAGTAGTAAGCAGCCTTACTCATAGTGAATCGGAGGAAAAATAAGAATAATGTGGTTTTTTCACCAGTACAATTCACATACTGTCAGGCTGGGGTTTTTTCCCTGCACATTCCAGTCTCTGGAATACTTTGACCTAATGGCTTCACAGATGTGCCACTTCTCTTACAACCATGTGTGCCTAGTTTTCACTGGAGCCTGAGGCGGGGCCCATGTTTCAGGATTAATAAGCCTGTGTTGAGCTTTGTGCTGCATTAGCAGCACCAGGACTTGAGTGAGGCAGTTAAAACTGGCTGGGGGTATGTTTGCAGTGTGCCTGAAGTTTGGAGGTATGTGAAGCAGTATGAAGACTTAGCGTTGAAACTCCTTTCTTGAGCAAAAGTCCATGTTCAGCTTTTATTATCGAGCTCTTAGTTCTCCTCCTTGATATTCTCCCCTGCTAGGAAGAGACCAGACTGGTTTTCCTTGAAAAGTTTCCATGGCATGTTTATGGCCATGATACTTTATTGCTTAAGGCTGACAAAGAGTAGTGTTGCTACGATGCAGTACAGTCTCTGTTTTTCCTTTCAGTAGCACAGATTTTTGTTTCTTTGTTTTAAATTTCTCCATTTCAGATTCTGCATGTGGCTGCTCAGGAGAATGACATTTCTCTCTTAAGGAGATACGTGAATTCAGATGAAAGAATATTTGAGTTGTGAGAGGCTGAGAGTTGAAAAAGTATCTTGAGACCTGTATCACTTTTGATGCTTTGCCTCGCACAGTAAAGGGCTGTGATTCTTATTTGGCTGTATGATGGCAAGTTCTCCAGAGGGAACATCTGTTTCAGACAGAAAAAAATAACAGAAAACTTCTCCATCCTGTAATTGGCCTTGCCAATGCATTGCTGATGAAGAAGAAAAGATGAGGAAAAATTTCTTTCCTTACCTACCTTACTTCTGTGCTGGTGAAAATCCATTTATTTCAGAGAAGGAACTTTTTATTTAAATTTGTATCTCTAAGAAACAAGTCAAACTTGTTGGCCCTGTGATTTAGTTTACTCATCTGTGTAACTGACAACTTGTTTCATCCTTAGCTGAGGAGTGTGGGTGGAGTGGAGTCACTTGTAAGTGAAAGAAAAAATGGTTTGTGCAAAGAATGATTGTTTCTGAAATACTAGTTATTAAATATAATTGTTTTGAGTAAAATCCTTGGTGTGTCATAAGGCTTTGTTGCAAAGACTAACACATTTTAATGGACATTCCAACTTTGAACCCTCCTATCAAGTTACTGGCACTGCAGCAATGGCCTTAAGTCTGTGTTACAGGGATATTTTGTTGTATAAATGCTGTCAAAGACCAGTGGGTACTTTGTTTTTACCAATTGTCTTGGGCTACAATGTAAGTGTTTGGTAGTCCAGTGACACTTTACCATTTATGCCAACATAAGCTTTTCTCCCCTCAGATCTTTTGTACATCTTAGTGATGTTACAGTATTTGTAACTTCGTGTGCCATAGTTGAGTCTGTCTCTCCAGATACCGAGGATGAGTTAGTCAGTGATTTACCACTAGAGCCAGGCTGACATCATGCCTATAATATTATGGGAAGCAAGGGGTCATTGGTATGTTTTGCTAATTTGGCCAATACCTTGATTGTGTGTCTGCCGTTGTTGCTGTATGGAACATGGCACCAGGTTGTGGCATGTGACCACTGTGCAAGTTTTTCCAGATCCCTTTTCTCTGATTCTTTTGACTGTACAGCACTTGTGACCACTAAGTGATAATTTCTAATAGAGAAAACTTTTGCAAGTCAAAATAAATGAGAAAGGATTGTCTTAGTATTTGAACTGTTTACTAAGGAGACATGGCTTGGTCTCGAATTATCATTAAATTCATCACACAATCTTCATAAACCTTGCTTACATTAATGAAAAGAATTCCTCACACCAACGTGAAAATGTCATCACAGCACAATGAAGGGGTTTCAAATCAGTGCAGATACTTAGGGGTTAGCACTTGCATCATGTCCCCTTATGAGGGATGTTCTGCCTTGTAGAGTGATATAAGTGGAAAACTAGAGGACAGATTTTTCTGCGTAGCAACACTGCTGTTTGAATACCTAGAGCTAATAACCAATTTAAGTACAAATCTATTCAGTATTTCTCTAGGCTATTATGTCAGAAATTTTGATTGACTCTCTTTGAAGTTATTTTTGTAAATTTTTAGCTGTAACTAGCACTTAGTTAACAAGCAAACAGCTGGATTTGCAAAGAAGTTGAATTCTTTGGGTAGTGATATTTCCTAAGTTCATTTAGATGGATTTGAAGAGCATAATAACAGATGCAGTGAGAGATTTGAAGGCTTCTTCAACAAAATATAATTACACTGTAGTATGTCTGACTAAAATACTAATAATACTCTTCCCCCTTTTCTTCAGTTCATCCTTCTCGATCAGGGCATATATCTGCTCTTTTGGCTTTGAAAACTGGTTTGTTGGTATTATCCATAAAACAAAATGTTGCCTGAGCATAAAGATGTAATTTATGCATTTGTCCAGCTCTTTACAAAGGATTTTCATCAGCAGTTTGGCATATAAAGACAAATGACATTTCTTAGTGCCCTTTTTATGGCAAACATATTGTTGTGTTGTTTTTTTCAGTCATGAAATTAAAGGAAAGAAAGACAAATACTTCTCTGATAGCTTAATATATCACCAAGACGATACTGGAATATGTTACTGTTGTTTGAACTGAGTTAGTTCGTCTTGAAAAAGCACTGTCATGGGAATTTAGCAAATTGGACTGTGGCTGTTTATTTCCTTGCAAACAAAGACAAATGCAAATACTGTATTTTTGTCACTTAAATCTGTGGGATAATGATCTTTAAAACTTCCATAGTCTTGGCAGCTTAGTGAATTTAGATACATTTCATATTTCTACCTGTCAAATTATATTTATAAATATGTATTTCATACCTTCTGTAATATGGAACAAAATGAAAGTTTCCCATGGTAGACAGCTTGCCTCTGTTTGACACCGAATACTTCCTCCACTGTCATTTTAAGGCCCAGACTTGTCAGCCTGGTAAACATTATTGGGTGTTTGTGAACTCGATGGTATTTTTGAAAAATTATCAGGAAGAGTTTTTTTATTTGAGCTGAAGAACTTTGATGCAATTTATAAAATAAATTATTAAGAGAAGGGAAGAATAAAAAGTGCAAAAAGGGAATATATTTCATGGATATGTTATGGAAAATGGACAGTTTGGAGTTAATACCATCAGGTGTCTGTGAAACTGACTATTGCTATTGTGGGGATGTTCCTACTCATGCAGTTTGCTCAGTGCTGTGTAGAGAGATCTTTTGGGGGATGTGATTCTTCTTTATTTTCATCTAGATTTTTTTTTTAGTGCGTATTACAATACCCAGCTCTTCTAACAGAAGACTGACTGCAAACTTGAAACACTTATTCAGTAGATACAGGGTAGGAGATGTACAGAACTACTGGTTTTTCTGCTCCCTCCTGCTGTTTGTGTTTATCTGCCTGAGCTTTCTGAGACTGTCAGGCACTAATACACGCAGGAGGGTATTTTTGTCATGTATTGGGTTAAATGAGCATAGATCACACAAGCAATAGATAAGCTGGGTTGTTTATTCCTGGTAAATTAGCAGTCAAAAGATGCAAGGTAATGCTGCTGACTTTTCTGAAATACCTGGTGAGCAGGTTGTTAATCCTCACTTAATAAGAACTTGCAAGAGCTTGTGTGGTTATTATTTCATCAGTGACTTTGCAAAGCACAGGTTTAGAAAAGCAATCACAAATAGAGTGATCTTTGCCTCCCAGATCTCATTTCCCATCTCCACCTGCTATGCTAAAATTGCCATATAAAATTCTGTAAGGGTATTTTGTCCTACATTGGTCTTGTAGACAAGGCAGTGCAGGCAGATTATGGAGTAGATGTGGAATATTTATTGCAACAGATTCCTGGAGCATTTGAAGGATGTGAAAAGAGCAGGAGAAGTGGGAAAGGTTATTTTTCACTGAGAAAGGAAACTTTCTGGGCCACATCTTCCTACAGTATAGTCAAGATAAATGTTTGCTGTTTTGCTTTGTCATTTTACTTTCCAAGAGTATCCCTACTTGCTGGCTGCTAACACACTTTCCAGGACGAACTCATAGTTCTGGCCTAGGATTTTTATGGAGGTGTCTTGCCTTCCTGCTATTGAGTATGGCTCTGGTCCCAGGAACGTAACATGTTTTGCCCCTGTTGTAATGTGTGACTTGAATGCATCACTTAACTTCCCTCTCCTTTGGAGACAAAGTAGTCATATACATTCACTTTTTTTGTTCAATGTTCATAAATATCCATTTTTATTTCTGGAGTGTAATTTCACGTGAGGATAAGGGCATTTTCTGGAGAAATTTACAAGTAAAATACTTGACTAGCAGTTTTTAAATGTTGTATTTGCTATAGAAAGTGTCATTCTCTTTGGATTTCAAGTGTTTCAGCACTACTGAAAATCCAATTAACCTTATAAAAGGAAGAGCACACTGATATTTGTAGGGAGGATGAAGAATGTAGGACAGTTCAACTCAGAAAGTAAAGGATAGTATTAACTTGCAGCCATCGTAATCACTGGGAGACTCCTGTTTCACCAGCTCTTTGATAAACACAATCTCTGTGAATAAATGGTTTTTGTTCTGCAAGCATCTCTTTTCTCCCTGAAACTGCACTGAGCCAGCCCCCAGAGGCTCAGTGCCAGAGAAGCTAATTTTCAGGCACAATTTGAAATCTAGGTCCTCACAATTTATTTCAGTGTTTTGGTGGAAATACCATTAAAATGACATCATGGCTGTGTCTTGAATTCCTTGAGTTTCAGCTGCCTACCTTCAACTGACAGGACCCAAGGGAATGGCATGAAACTGTGTCAAGGAAAGTTTAGGTTGGATACTGGATATTAGGAAAAGGTTCCTCACCCAGAGGGTGGTTGGGCACTGGAACAGGCTCCCCCGGGAAGTGGTCACAGCACCAAGCGCGACAGAGTTCAAGAAGCGTTTGGACAATGCTCTCAGGCACACGGTGTGATTGTTGGAACCGTCTTGTGCAGGTGGACCTTGATGATCCTTGTAGGTCCTTTCCAACTCAGCATATTCTGTGATTCTCTTCACATTCCCCTAATTTTGCCAGAACAGTTGATTTTCCTCTTTAGCAGTACAACAATGGAATACTTTTCCTGATGGTGAACATCCTTTCACAGCTGGTAAATACTGGAGTGTGGATGGGCTGACTTAGTAGTCTGAGATTCTCAGAGAGCACAGTAGGTTAAGGGTAGTATGTTCTCCTATACTGACTGTTGTTAAGCACATGGAGTTATTTTTTTAGAGTGTACATTTTCACATATGCACATATATGTGCATATATACACATATATAAATATATAGGTTTTTTAATAGGAAGGACCCTTCTCCACCCCTGAATTCAAGACCTGGCCTGTGAAATCAATATAGCTGAACTATTTTATTAGACTGTTTATTGAGATCCACATATACAAAGCCTGGAAGAAATGCAGACTTTGAGTGGCTTTTAAAGTGCACTAAGGAAGATGGAAATAAACACGTTGAATCCTGTTGTGTTTTGGTGCATTTATATAGGTTATGCAGAATTATACAGTCCACATCCTGGTGGAGGACAGAGGGATTCCGGTTACCCTGCTAACCCATGAAAGAACTCCCGGAGCAATCCCAAGGGCTGCTGCTTTCCTGCTGCACCTCAGGCTCTGCTCAGAGAACCAACAGTGCTCAAAGCCATCCATTTCCCCAAGCAGTTCAGGGCACAGGAAAACTACCTTGAACTTGTACGTTGCAATAAAGAATTTGTGAGAGCTGTTTTACTTGAAACTTGGCAATTTGTGCTCATCCAAATAAACAAATGTGATGGCAGCTGTGAAAGTAACTGGAGTTCCCCAGAGGCAAAGTAGTGCAATGTTTGGGCTGCAGCAGGTGGAGGGAGGAGTCCGTGTTTGTGGGTAACTCATCTGGTGGAATTTGTCAGAGAAGAGGCTGCAGCTGACTGGGCCAGAGAAGCAGAATAGCCACCCTGGACTAAGCAGGATAGGTGAGCCACCAAAAATGCCTATTTCTTACCTATGGTCTTTTCGACATAGAAAATGCATGACATCAGACAAAGCTGCTTTTAAAAACGCTGATGTAAAAATGAGGTCTTGGATGGTCATTTATGGTTCAAGTAGCGGTTTATATATTTATTATAATTATACACAACCTTGACAATCTATATTGCCATTCAAAAATAAATTGAAGTATTGTCAATTTGCACATGATCTGTCACTACTAAGAATCCCATTTACATACATAGTAAACATTTTGCATACTTTAACACCGCTTTAAATTCTGACACTCCCATCTCTTCCCCCCTCAACCTGTAGAGATATATTTATAGACTATGTAAACGAATTTTTCCAACTATGCAACATTCAGGGACTACCAACTTTTTTGATCAACTTAAACCATTTCAACACTTTGTAGCGTGCCTGGTGGGGCATAGCTCTTAACTGAATTTTTCTTTAAAATTATTCATCATCAAGTTCATTGCTATGATTCCTGTTTTCACTGCTTGACGTATTTCCTTCTGACCAGGGAAGAAGGAAAACAGGGTTTAGCATCTGTATCAGGTAAATCACATCAAGCACATTTCTGGTTTTGTATTTTGCACTGCTAATTTTGTTATTTTCACTGTTATTTACATGTGTAGGAAGTAGCTGAAGTCTTCAAATTTCAACTGTGAAGAATTAAGAATTCAGCTAAGAGTCAGCCACCACATACTCCAGCTACAAAGAACTTTTTTATACTCCACATGCTATCTTGGGAGTTGAAATTAAAATTTATGAGGCATTAACACCTTTTGTTAAGCAACATGTTTTTTACTACCTCTTTTGACAGAGAGTTACTGTCTCCTGGTGCCTGAAAGACTAGAAAACTTAGGGGTAACAAAAAACAGAGTATTCCTCCATCCACTTATAAGCCCAGCTAGAGACAGCGAACGTAAGCATCCTTAGAGCAGGTAGACCTTAACACTGACCCACAGCTGAAGGTTGGGCATCTGAGCTTCACTTTACAAGGGCTAACAGAAATCAGTGTATTGAAATATTGCAATGTGGTTACACACCAATGAGTCCTATTTTGAGGAAAGAGGTTCTAGTCTATGGGAACTGAATTTAGCTTCTTTTCCTAGCAGCTGGGTAGGTGCTTTGAACCAGCAACTGCAGCATGTTTGCAACATGGCTTCATGTTTTTGATGCTTTAAGAGCTCTGAGAAGTGTAGATACGAAGATGTCTCAAGGCTGTAAAGTTTTCACACTGGTGTCAAAAAATATGTAGGAGGAAAAGTCCCCTGCCAGCTCCTTGTTTCCTGAAATTACACTTCAACATAATGCTTACAGGAAAAGCCCCATTTCAAATATGGAGTATCAAACAGTGTAACAATCTGTAAACAGAGGTGGGAGTTCAGTGCACTATGATTTTTGAAAACATTAAAGAATTTTAAATGTTGAAGATACAAAGGAATCTTACCAGCAGAGTGGATGCTTTACATTAACAGCTTCTAATTTTCCATGGAAGAAGCAAAACCTTCCTCCCACACGCCACAAGGCGTACAGGATGCTGGAGTTGCACGCCAATCACTGCAGTTCCCCTCCAGGGGCTGCAACAGGATCTTGTGAGGATTCTCCTAAGTGCCCTCTCCAAGTTTTGCAAGCATGCCCCAAAGGCAGTATTTAAAGAGTGAAGGAAGGGCACTGCCAGGGGCAAGCAAGAGAGAGGAGTCTTCATTCAAATTCAGACACACATTCAAATTCAGACCAAACAAGGCAGGCAGCTGTACTGGGGCATGTCATGGAGCAGCAACTTAAAGATGTGTATAAAAGCTTAACTTGAATGTATGGTTAAAAATCTGTACATTACATCTGAAAGAATCTTGAAGTAGCTCCTGAAGTTCTAAAGTACTGTAATAAAACACATGGAAAGGTGCCCATGAATCAGTTGCAAAATAGCTAGTAGCAACTTAATTTTCTTTACTAAACTAAAACAAATTACTTTAAAAGCCATTTCTTTGAGTAAGTCCATGAAAGTTCCAGACAGGAGAGAATCAGTCCTCTTGGAAGGAAGACCTTACAGAATGAAACGAAGTATTGCTGCTGGTTTGTAACTAAATTTTTTATACGAAGTTTTAGAGTATGTTTAATGTAACTTTTTTTTTTAAAAAAAACCAAAACTCTGTCTTTACAAAGATAGCACTGCCCTTTTTTTTTTTTCTTTTGTGGGGTATTTCAAAATGAAAACATTTTCAAGTATTTTTTGAGGGAACATTTTCAAGCATTAGAAATGTATCTTGCCCTCAGCAGGAAGTTTCAAATACATTATCAACAAATACCTACTTTTGAAGTACCCAAAATGCATACTACTGTTGGTTCCCTAACAAATTTTATGTTGCCAAGATAGTCATTCTGGTGCTGTCAGAGTAGCCACAGGGTAACTCACTTTTTGAATTTGACACACACAAAGCCTCAACTTCAAGTTGTGCACAGCTTATGTAAGAACCGTAGACCTGTCCCGGTAAAATCTCATTGTAACAGAAAACGGATTACGTATCAACAAGTCGTATTTTACTGTGAAGCTCACCGTGGGAAGAACAACTCTACCCTTCCAAAAGGAATTCCTAACACGTACCTCAGCAACCAGCTGCTGGCAGCAGTCTGTCGGCAGCATTCCTCTTCACTAAGGATCTAGAGACAGACCAGATGCACAGCAAAGAAACCCTATTCTAGTAAGAAAACTTTACAATTGTTTGTCTGAACCATATCTGCTTTTAAGCGTGCTGTAGGATTATTCTAGCCTTTATCCTAAGAATTGCCTCAAACATTTGTAACATAGTATTAAGCATCTGATGACCATGAGCAGAAGACACACTGTTCTTGCACATGACCTTTTAGCTCTTGAAGAACTTACTACACTGGAGATTTCTGCTGTTTGAACTCTTCTGCCAGGTATCAGGAAGTCTACTACACAAATTAAAGTGTACATGGATTTTAAGCCAATACTTAAGAATGCTACTCATGACACCGCTGTGGTAAAAGCCATTAACGTATTAATGGTGTTAAAGCCTACAGGACCAAAGCTAGCTCAAGTCATTACTGACTTAAACCAGGACAACTGACGCTGAAGTACAGCCACCCCCTCAGTGCCAGGGGTGTGACTACAGTGGCAAAATCAGAGACTGAGGTTGCAGAGCAGCTCTTCAGGGTCACTCAGTTTTTGTTCCAAGGGGTTTAAATATGTTAACTTACAGTGTCAGACCATCCACATTAGATTGCATGGAGGAGGAACAGTCAGTAGAGCAAAGCACATGCATCTCAGTCATGAAGATTCAATTCTAGCACCTGAACTAGTCTGGTACGTATATGTACAACTGTAAATCGTGCTTCCTTTTACTGTGAAGATACATGAGAGTTTAATTTACCTCTACCATGGGTCACAGATTACTTTTTGTAGCATGAACACTGATGGAAGATGAAGGGCATGGCTGGAGATAAAATGACTGGCAAAGCCAGAAACAAGATCATAATTCTTCACTTGTTTACAACAACACCACCTCACACAAGAGAACTGCTGCAGGAGTGCCCGATTAACACCTGAACACCTACATTTGTTTCTGCAACACAGTTCAAGACACTGAGGCGTTACACTGCAACTAATCCCACTTTCTTATGCTGACTGGAATAAGAAACCACTTTTCACAGTTAGAGTAGCCCATTCCCATTCTGGTAGTAGAGGAGCTGTTTGAAGTCAATATTGACTGGCTCTAGCCAGTGCTACAGTACCTTGGTGACCGACAGAAGCATTTGGAATATAGGAATGTACACTGGACCTTGACAGTGTTTAAGATGTATCAAAGAAAATAGTGTGTCCACTGTGTAATATGTTTTTAGACACTTTCATTAGATAACTAATTCACCAAAGACAAGTGGTAAGCTATGCAAGTTCATCAAGTAGATTCCATCTTTGGGGTAGTAGTATCCAGTTTTTCAGCTCTTTTGTTTTGACTCATGACCAAAAGGTTTAAGTGCTGAGTACCAAAGCTTAAATAAGCTCTCGGCATTTCTTTGAAGTTTGCACTAAACAGCGTTTAAGCACCCTCAAAATCAGGGTGCTGATATCCAGCTTGTGCAACACTTTTCTGTTGTTTCTCCTCCCCAGCATGAGATATGATGTATATTTAATTCAAAACAAAAGAAGTGGAAATAGTAACATGTACAAAAAGACATTTTCAAGGGAAAGCTACTGCAACAGGCCTTGTGTATTCTACCCTTTCATCCTATCGTAAGCACAGTACGTTATGTACAGCAATGTTCACTGAGACCATGAGTTTCAGCACATGGCAGAGCCATTATGCTGGAGCAGTTTAACTAAGATTGTTAGTGGTATGGGAACCTAGAAAAAAAAAACCCACCAAAAAACCCCCCCCAAAAAAAACAAAACAAAAAAAAGTTTAAGCTTGTATTATTCAGTTTATATGAAAAAGACCATACAATTCCCATGGTACATCAACAAGATGGACTGGTATGCCAACTAACCTCTATTTTAATATTTAAATTATAACAATACAATAACTAGAAAAGGTCAGTGCTTCAAGTGACAGGTTTTGCCACTTCAATTCCAATATTTTTCCAAAATAAAGATGCAATTAGATCTACACTTGAGCATCAGTAGTGCAATACAGTATCCTTTCCTGAATAAAGGAGCTGAGGTTTATCCACAATAAAAGCTTTAAATAAGGTAGATTGTTGCCATTTATATATCAATTCTGTATGTTTGATATAAAATATATTGGGAAAGCTTCAACTGACTTATACAATCTACATTTGGCTAAAGCTCCACATAAGCAGCATCAGTGGAAATGAACATCAGAGGTGTACTTAATATAAAACACTTTCAAAACTACTCATCAACAAATGACAGAAGTGTGGCTAAGAATAACTGAACATCTGAGGTGTGTGTACCAGACAAAAAGAATGGACCCTGTGGTTACTTGCACTATTTTGATTAAGTAAAAGAAATGCAAGATTTAGTCCACTTCCATTTCTCCAGGGGGTTTGGTCTGCTGAGGGTTGTCCTTTGCTGGCTCAGGTTTTGTTTCAGTACCGCTCTGTCCATTCACTGGTCCGTTGTGTTCACCATTAGCTTTTGACTGCCCATCACTGGGAGGTTCTATCTTCGGTTTGGGCTTGTATATAATGGGATTACAGAAGCTATCCAATTCCTAGTTGTGACAGAAACGAGACAGCAAGGTCATTTGGTGGCACAGCAACTGCACTAAACTAGAACATCTCTAAATTTGTTTCTGGTCCACAATAGCCTGGAATCTAATTTTCAAGGACTAGACTTCTTGATTCTATGAAGTCTAGAAACTTAAAGCCTTTCACTACCTAAACAACTTCTGATCTATTACAAGCCTATATGGCAATCCATTCTGCAGTAAACCTGGTGCTGTAACTGAGGGTATTTTAAAAAGGCTTATGCAGGAGTATGCTGTAAATCAAGAGTCAGCACTGAAGATTGCTGAAACTGCTGCTCCCTATATGTAAATCTTTTAATAGCTTTAAAACGTTTGCAGATGTAATATTCTACCTCAAATATAGGCCAAAATCTGGTTTGAGAAAAACTTATTAGAATGCAACCATGATTTTTATGGTTTTGGTTTTTTTTACCTTAGATTTTGCCAGTATTTCTGCCACTTTGACAACTGGATCCTGAGTTAGACTTAGTTTGTTCTGGGCATTCATTTTGCTGTTCAACCAATTCATAGCCTCATTAATGTATTTTTCAACTTTTTCCATCTCAGCAGGATCTAGGTGATCGTATTTTTCATCCTAGGAGAGAGATATTTGTATCACCAATTAATATATGCTCCTCACTCAATTAAATTAATCTTAGACGTTACAGAACAACTGCTAACAGCCATAACTTGAGAGATCCATTTCAAGTGCTCCAAGCCACCATGAAAAACAGGATGATCTTTGATTTATGTTCCCATGAAGAAACAAACTGTGTCTGCTGGCAATGCAGAACAGTTTTTGAGTTCTCAGGAGTAGAAGGGCAACAGCCCTTCTAAAAGCAGTTTAAGAGGCAGTCCTGTAAGATTTCTTTTTAAACACAAAAAACTCTACAGCCAAACTCAAAACACTTATAATCCTTGAATCACTAAATAATTTGTTTCTACCTTGTTTTTGTATGCTTCTACTGCTTTCATAAGGAGCTGAATCTTCTTTCCCAGTTCATTTAGAACTTTTGGTCTCTCTTCATGTTCCATGCATCTTTCCTGAATAGGCTGTCCAAATTTCTGGAATAGTAAGCACAAAGATCTTTACAAAATATGTATTTCCTTTAGTCTGGTCTAAGAATAAAATGAGGAACTCCTTTTCTCACCCATCCAAAAGCTAAATCTTTGCATGTTCCTTTAGTACAGTAACAACAAAAAAATCCCAGAACTGTAAACACAGGAGTAGTAACTATCCTTACTAGGCTTGGTATTTTGCAGTTTTCTGCAAAAAGATCATTTGGAACAGAAACAAATCAGGATTTAATGGATGCTTTATTTTCAAGCAGGTCATCTGAAAACATTTAGTTTTATTCACTGCCTATTTCTTCCTTCTCTTGAATACTGGTATCCGGGCAGTTGCCTGGATCTACACTGCTGTTTCCATCAGTTATGCCTCCCAAAAAGGAAATCTGACATGAGAGAGAACAGCTGGAGCCCAAGGACCAGAGACTTATTTCAATTTACTACAAAGTAGCCAGTAATTCATCAGAATTCAATTTTCTCCATGAGATTATTAAAATCTGAAGTATTTAAGGATTGTTTTTTTGTCGCTACTAATCAAATAATACAGGGGAAGATACTACTAAAGGACTCTCAGCCTTTATCATTAGACGTTAGACCCAAAAACTGGCTTCATGATACAGCTACAGATGACCACCCTGAACAGGAAAACCAGAGCATATATTCCGGAGTGCAATTCTGATTACCCCAGGAGTGCAGTCAAACCATTCAAAACCCTCCTTCAGGCTGTAACAAGACTGACAGAAAATTCCCATAGCAATTAAATCTGTTGTCACTAGTGACAGCCTGCTTCATCTCAAGTTTTCAGATTAGGAGCACAACTCAGGTTAATACAAACTGTATTTCTAGTTCTAAGTATTATCTTCATTTGATAACTAACATATATACAACCTGAACACCCACTCCTAAACACATGCGTGATTTTTCTAGGAAGCAACTTAAAAGCTTACTTTTAATTCCTGAAGCTTATCCATGTATACTTGTTTTGGCTGGTCCTCTCCATCTTCATAAAGCCAATTTTCAGTGTCCTCCAACATCAAGGTCAGCTTGTTTGAATCCTAAAAAGCAAGTCAGGGACACTCCAGTTCAGAAGCGAACATATCAGTGAGACTTCTTTCCCCCGGCACACAACTTCACCTCTACTCAAAAAACACTGTTTCATCAGCTTAAAGTACTCAAAGTGATAGTAAAGGAAAACAGTAATTAACAGACTTCAAAGCCAAGATATTACAGAGTGATAAGAGAGGCCGGATAGCCCTACTCATCTGATTTGCAGGTGAAGTTTGAGTTATAAAATCAGTCCTGAAGCTACGTAAGACAGCCCATGCACCTCCTAAAATTCTTCTGTATTATCTGTTCATTTTGTTTGTATTCCTACCCACTCACATCATTTAGAAGCTTTTGGCCTGCTTTCCTATGCTGATCATAGGATTTTTATTTTCTGCCTGCATCCCCAGGCAGAATTTTTCTTTGCCACTGAGGAACTTTTCAGACAATAAGGAACTCTGCATGCTTGCAAAGTCAAATGTCAGATCCAAGAGTAATTTGAACTTCACTTCTGTGAAGTCAAGCCATCTCTTACTCCAAAACTAGTCCAAGAGACCCCTGCAGCATCCCCAGAGGAACTCTTTACAACAGCTGAAGCATATAGGCAAGCCTTACTTCTTCAGTGATAAATTTCTCAAAGACTCCACACAGCTTGTCTCTGAATTCATACACATATTCTTCAACAGCATTCTTAGCATCATTTCTTTCTTTCTCAAGCTTGTCTTGCATCATCATCTTCCCCTAGGGTGGAGAAAATCTTATTTACACTAAAAGCATTTTAAGTGTCAAGCTCAGTGACTACACTCGTCAAACTGTACGACAGAACCTGGCAGAAGCCTGCTAATTCACAGCTACTGATAAGGATTTGGACCTCTGTGTTACCCAATTTCACTGCAAGCACCACCAGAAAGGGGTTAAGTCTAGTGAAACTGAGTAATTTCACCAGAAACCCCAACGAATACAAACCCCTGTAAAATAAAAAAGGGCAAACCCCCTAAGAATTCTAAATGGTGCAAGTTGATAGCTGCAAATTTTTTTTTAGATAATTATTTACAGTGACATTGAGTTGTTATCTGTTTATGCTGCTTACCTCATTTTCTATATAGGAATTGATCAGATCTTGTCCCAGTTGCCTATAGAGGCTTGCCTGTATAGGGAGGTCAATACTCTTAACTTTTGTTTTAGCCTTTGGCTGGGATGGATGATCTTGCTTTTCTCCAGAAGCAGCCTATAAAAAGAGTGACACTGCTAAAAAACTTCCCGAAATGAAAAAATTGCTACACTTATACTCAAAAATGAGAGACAAATGGAACTAGTTAAGACAGCTACAAATTAATCTTATGTAAATTTAGCACCTAATTATTCATCTGTATTCAAAATCACCACTACCTTCATTTTAAACCAAACCCATGAAATTTCTTTAAACAAAGAGCTGTTAAAAAAAAACCTGTTCAGAAGCTAAAAGCACCACATATTATTCTTCATAATATTTCATTAATTTTCCCTAAATTACATCTTCACTATAAAACTAGCTTGAATAACAGAAACCAATTTCAAATTCTTAATCATACTATGTCAAAAATTAAAGTACTATGGTAGGATTCCTAACTTAATTTCAATGTATGAATATATGTACACACACACATATATATAAAAATAAGTCTGTACTTCTCTAAATGTAGTCCCACATTTTGCAACTAGTAAAATCAATGTATGAGAATACTGGGAAGAAAATGTCTTATCGATACTGAATACAAACTTTTGTTTCGGTTCCAGCATTTTCGGTTTCCTCATCTGCCTGGTTCTGTTGTTCAGCTTGACTTTTCTGCACACCTTCTTCTTGATCAACCTGCATTTTATCCTAGAGAGAGAGTTACGTAACTGAATGCAAAGGTTTGCCTCAAGATTTCAGACTGATGTCAATTACAGTAGATCACAGGCAGTATATGAACTTCAGAATCAATCCTAAAAATTTTTGATTCACCTTATTGGAACAGGCATTTTAATATAGTACTTGTATTTCTATCTTTCAAAATAAATGAAAATTCTACTCAGCCTGTTGCTGTTGCCATCTGTCCCCATTACATAATTACACCAAACCTTGTGAATACTCCCTTCACTTTAAGTTAGAAACAAATACATACAGAATGTAAGCAAAGAACATTCTAGAAACACATCACCAACACAGGCAATAACCACGGATTCTCTATGGAACAGCCAGAACTCCAACCTTGTGCAATTTTTGACCTAAACTTTCACAGTTTGTAATCCAAAGCAGAAGTAATTTAATCATTGTGATTATTACCTGTCTGTCTCACAGGACAGCAAGACTAATAAAATTTTGTTTCTGCAGTAGTAGCCTCTTGGAGTACATGACCAACTACATTGCCTCCTTGCCACCCCAAAATAAAGCAAGCTTCACTTAAATATATCTGTTGATTTATCCTAAATGTGTAATTTATGCTTTATTCTAAATTTAACAATCTGAAAGACATCACTAATTACTAGTGCTCATCACATGGTTTAAGTAATACAACTCCCTTTCATCACTGAAGAACACTTTTAATAACACAGTAATGGGTAAGTCTGAGGTTTTCAGGATGACTCCAGTACTTGGACATCCAGAGAACTGATAACTAAGGAGCTGCAGACAAAGTCTGGAAGGTCCAAAATTGCTTCCATTACAAGGAATCAAGATTTCTGGATTCATAAACTATATATTAATGAAAAATAACTTACTGCTAGTTCTGCAAAATACAAAAAATGAAATCCTTGAATTACTAACTCTAGCACAGGGCTGTATGTTGCAGTTTGAAGTGAAAAACAAGGTTACTTTTACCAAATTCAAGTTTTGTCACTTCACAGTAGGAAAAAAAAATCTAAATCCTAAATTTACTGTTCTTACTGTTCACACAGAAAAGCCAACAACTGGAAGGAACTGCTTTACCTACAGGAAATAGCTGAAGAGGGGAAAATAATACACATATACACCACAAACCTCCTCCTCCGAGTCAAGGGGATCCTCCTCAATACTGAAAGGTAATTGCTGCCAAGCACCATTGTAAAACAGAAGGTAAGTTAGATGGATGGAGAACTACAAAGGGAAAGCCTGAGGAGGGAAGCAGTTACTCTTGTGCTAACACCCAGTGAACTCCATGTGCAGTTTGCCTCAGACTACATGCCAGCTCTATCGCTTCCAACCCTTTTCCAGCTGATTACAAACATCAGATACAGAGCACCTGCCCACAAGGAATTACACTGTATTTAGTATTTCAAATATCTCACATTCCTGGAAAGCAGTGTAGTGTTTAAGGAGTTGCTTATATTGATTATGTAATGCTAGTTGTGTAACCACTTGCTCTAATTCCTGTAGTATATTGAACTTAAGTGGGAAAAGCTGCTAAGGACAAATCTTGAAAGAAAGACTGCCAAGGCCACCATAAATACCATATATTTTGTATTCCTTGAAAACGTACTGTGCAAGGAACAACAAACCTTAGGATTAATTTGTTAACAGACCTCATCAAATATGCTGCCATTTGCTAGCAACACCAGATTGCTACTAGAGAGACAGTAAAGAAAAATGACCAAAAAAACCCCCCAAAAACCAATTAAAAAAAAAAAATCACTTTATTCTTTAGAATCTGGTTTTATGGGTTTTTTTCTTGGTGCCACACTTCACCATACTTTAATAATAAACATGAAGAAAGATGTTACATAACTGAAGAATTCATTTAAGGGTGGAGAAGCAGTAACTGTCAAAAGCTAAACACCATGATTTAATCTGCAATTATTGGCTCTTTTGTCAGAATTACACTGTAGAAATGTCCAAGTTTACATACCAGCTCTTCATCTCTGCCGTGGTTCTTACTCGATGATTCAGTGTCCATGGGTGTGTCGTTGTGATCCCCCTCTATGTTCTGCTTCTCTATTATGGAAGCATTAGCCACACTGAAAAGGCCATGAATATTGACTCGCACTTTCACCTTCACTTTGGAATTGTCACCATCATGTTGGGGACCAACATTTTGAATAGTGAAACGCCCTTGAAAACAACAAAGACAGCTTTAATTGTTGTCCCAAAAAAGTCACTAAAGAGGGAAACCCCTCCCCTTCAACACATACCCTGAAGGGTGTTAATTTATATAGCAACTTCATGTAATTTGAACTACTCTGAAACTTTCTACTTTGTCAATCCTACAACGTAAGCTGCAGGTAGATAAACTAAAACCTAGTTTCCCCAATTATTATCAGTTCACTAATAATCAGATGGTTTTGCTTCAGCTGGATTTCATAAAAAAGCAAGATACCACTTTACTAGGTATTCTCTGTTGCCTTCTGTAACCATCACACTAGAGAAACTACTGATTCATCTCCAATGGTTTCTTTTGTCCACCTAACTCAAACTTCACACTGAAAAATAAAATGTTAACAGATTTTTGAAACATGAATATGATAACATGGCTGCACTACACTTTCTGGAGTATGAACAATACTCATCACGGTTTCTGGAAATATTGAAGTTGATACTTTTATTTTGCAGCTTGCTGGGAATTTGAGTGTAGATAATGCAGACTGTGCACATGCAAAGGAGAATGTACCTTCCTGAAGACCACAGACATTTTGCACAGACAGCTAAATAGACAGCACCAAGTTCACATCTGATTCAGAAACCAGTAAATAAAATTATGAATTAAAGACTTTGAGGAGTCTATTAATACTGCAAGTAAGAGGCAACATTAGCTACCAAGAAACTTACTCATACCATCTAATTCTTTAGACTCTACTACTGGAGGACATGCCTATCTCCTTTTGTGTTCTCAGATTAACAGGACATGACAGACAGCACTAGGTAAGTTATCTGTTTGGACAGGAACAGGTCCTTTGATCTAATTTCTTTGAAAAATCCAGGCTAGCAGGCACATAAGATCCTTATCAATTTTACAGCAATTGAAAGAACCAGACAATAGAGCACTAAAAACTCCTTGTACCTACTTGTTTTAAAGCATTCAGAAACTACAGAGACAGAATGAATAAAGCAGATCTTTAGGAACTGTCCAAAGATCTCAATACTGTTTGATCACTACATTTAAACCAAGAAGACTGTGCTGTGTCTTTCTAAAGAACCAAAGCTTTTCTATAAACTAGGAAATATGGAAGTAACATCTCTTAGAAGAAAGGGGAACCACTCTTCTCAATATCAACAGGAGCTGGGTATGGGGTTTCTGTACCCATTTCCTTACCTATTCTGGAATCAGGATAAGGCACTTCATGTGGGTGGGTATAATAAGCTTCCAGGTCAAAAGGCTCTTTCTTGTGAAAAGTAATTACTTTTGAGAATGGAGCAGCATGGTTCTTACTGAAGACTTCACACTCCCTAAAGCAGTAAAACATTAAGTAAGGTCAAACCTCTGAGTGTAACTTAATGGATCATGAAAATCAAGGTATGTTAATGATCATCAGCCATGCTAACCTAACAGCTGAGTAGTTTTAAGTCATTTTATGACAACACATGGAGATGGAGGCCTCTTGGTCTCAAAGCTGGACTCCGCATTCAATATCACACAATAAAAAGGAACCAATTTCACCACAACACTTCTTAAGTAAATGTATTTCCAGTAATTGGAAACCAAGATATAGTGCAAGAAAAAAATTCAAAACTGTTCAAGAGGATGACAGCTTCAAAGCCTGAGGACTGTCTTTTCCCACAGCTTTTTTCTTGATATACAAACATGCACTTTTTAGCAGGCACTGTACCAACTTACCCTGTTCCTTCTTCATAAGATGATTTCCATCTCAATGTTATAGAGTAAGGAACCACATCTGTGATGGAAAACTCTCGCACTTTAAAAGCTGGGGAAAGAATTGCACACTGGGGGGGGAGGAAAAAAAAGGACCAAAATCTTATTATATCCAAGTAGTAAAATAAATAGCAAGTACAAGAATTAATACTTAAGTGCTAAAAGGCTACAAATCATACAGGTCATATGGAGGGCCTGCTTATCACAGAATTTTTTAACAGAAATTTCCTACAGTTAATTGAACTGAAAGACTTAACTAAAGCAATAGGTGGTACTTCCCCTGTGATTTTCAGTAAAGATACTCAGCAAAGCTTCCAAATAACTACATTAAAGTGGAGCAGCAGAATTTGGGTCATCAAATTTAAAGGTCTCTAACAAGACCATCCTTCTAGCAAGACACAGCAGCAGATTAATGAATGTAACAGCATCACTTCTGACATAGTCCCTGTCAGTGACTGCGTAAAGACGTAGTTAGACGCTACATCCTGTTTCAGCTGTAGTACCTTTTGCTTGTGGTTAGTTGTATTTCATTAGTACATGATGTTAAAGAAGCAATACCGAAGTTTTATTTCAGTAACTATACCTGCAAGGCACAGCCTCTTGCAACAGCTTCATCAGCATTTAGCGTGGTGCTTATCTCTTTACAGAAAAAATTAGAGATCTGTTCCTTCACTGCTGGAATTCTAGTAGCCCCACCTACTATTTCTATACTGTAGATATCTTCACGCTGAAGTTCTAGAAGAGAGAGTGCATGGCCTTAAGTTATCATCAAGATATCAAAAAGCTGCCTTTGGACAACTAAACGAAAGAAGAAAAGGTAAGAGTCCTCTTATTATCCAAACACTATGACAAGCACTGAATATATTTAACAGGTAACATGATCTCTGCCCCTCCTGCAGGCTACAAAATTTTCTAGTTGCACAAACCTGGAAAATGCATTAATGAGAACAACTGTTCTTTGCAATGTGTTGTCCATGTGCATCCCCTTTCTAGTGTGCATGAACCCAAAAGTGTAAAACTGGATCTTCTTTAGGAGCTCTACCCTACTGGACAATACCTCACCTCTCCTGAACAACAGCAACCAAATGAACCCCAAATATACCTCACCTATTCTGCCTTAATTTTGGCTGCCAAAAAAGTAAAGGAAAACATATCTAGTAAACAGCAGACTCTGCCTGCAGGTTAACTTTTTAATTGTGAGTTCAAGATACTTTTACAAATGATCTCCAACTACTGTCAGTCCTTGAACAGCTCTGCTCAGCAGTTACTCAGGTTTTTAATTCCTGTATTAGCTATCTAGGCAAGTCACAACAGAAGCAGAATTTTTCCCTTCCTTTTAGATGAAGATGATGGAACTAGAGGTAAAACCTCTTCCTGTGAAAGTCTAACTCTCCTTTACACTACATTAGGCAGAAAAAAAAATTAATTTGTTATTTGCACATGCTTCAGGTCATTTATTTTAAGAATATACTGCCAAATTCTCAGGTCAGTGAAGACATGTAGGGTATCACATGGAACAGGCTGGCCAGAAGGTTGCAGTAAAGAATAACACTTTTTCCCCCCATCATCGTTTTGGTTTGGTTGTTTTGTGTTTTTTAAATCAATTCAGAGTGCCAGCCCTTTCCATGATACAGGGTGAATGAGGGTCAATAACCAAGGTTGCAGAGTGGCATGTGCACTAAATGAAGCGGGAATGGGATCATGCAGCAATGACAAGCATATGAATGGAACTTACATTTAACTTTTCAGTATTTAGCTTTGCAATTCTAATAAATACAAAAGTATTAAAAAGATAATCATTAAGAGATTGAGGATAACTGGATTCCTAGCAGTACCTGAAAACTAACTCCTACTTACTTGCTTGATCCATGGCTGCTCTTAGAGGAGGCTCCACTCTGGCCAGCAGGGCAACACACAATTGCTCAAACTGAGCTCTGCAGGACAGGGAGAGTGTTCCACATTACAAGGCAGCTTAGAGACCACAGTCCCCTGCATCTCAGTGAGAACAGCCCACAGTACCTGTTCATCTTACTGGAGACATCGAGGTCATTCATGAAGCACTCAATATTGAGTGGAAGGTCAGAAGCATTTGCACTCATAAGCTTCTTGAGTTTTTCACATTCCTGGTACAACCGCAGCAGTGCTCGGGGATTCTCTTTTACATTCAGTTTGTATTTTGTCCTAAATTCTTCAGAGAAGTAGTCTACCAAAGCCTCATCAAAATTCCTACCACCTACAAAAGGGTCAAAGGTAGTAGCCAAGACCTGACAAAAGTGAAAAAAAAAAAAAAGATTAGGACTTATTAGACAATGTTTGTTCTGTGTCATTTACTCAACACAGCAAAACTTGCTACCATCTTCCACACGACTTCAGGTGACATTTTGCTACCAAAGCCAAGTTCATAAAAGCATTCAGCCAGCAGCAGTTCACAGACACCAGTCTCCAAACCAGGAAGCAAAGACTGTTCAGTTTTACCTTGCATCCTATTGGATTTAAGACATTGAACTTGCAAAAAAACCCCCAGGACCATGGAGCAACTCAGGCAGTTCAAGAATTTCCCCTGAGTAAGTCAGTTGCACAACTACAATGCTTATGAGACTGCATGAATATGCAACTACACCAGTGATGTAACATGGCACAAAAACTGCAGTGTGCTCCATTATGAAGCACTATTCAAAACACACTTTGGGATCCTTCACTTCTGCATTTTACAAAAACTGACTTGCTGAAATAGCCAACAAAACAACAGCAGGGTTCTGTATTCCACATTTAAAAACTACTGCTATAGACACTTAAAAAAATAATCCTTCCAAGGAGCAGTATTTTGAGTATTAAATACTTCAGGCATATGGAATTTTAATGCATGACTTAAAAGATTACCTTCAGTTTTCCCTTGTTAAAAGCACAGATGGAAACCTGATATGCAGAATGCCCCATATCTACAAAGACCACATTTCTTGGCTTCTCTTCCAAAGCTGGCAGATCTTGCTTGTATATTCCATAGGCTAATGCAACTGAAAAACACCAACCCATGGAAGTTAAGAGCAAGCCATATACAGATGTAGAGTGTGCATTAAAAGCACTACCAAAAGACAGACACTACCCATGTTTACCCTTACTAAGCACCTCCACAACTGCTCAAATGCTGAAAACATACTGAAAACACATTTTTCATTAACAAGAGAGGAGATGTCAAGTGAAGGTTTAACAGCACTGAAGCATCACCTTGTAATTCAGTTCTGCTTGTAGCCAAATTAACATTTTAATTTGTGAAATTGTACAGATTAAGCCTCATGCTCATACCTCTCCCCTGAAATGCTTTACTTTCCATATTCTTTTACTTCTGCTTTGCAAAATTCAAGCATGCCCAAGAAATAAAAAAAAGTGTTTTTGAAGACTAGTTTACATGAATCTAAGATTTCACTACCAGCACTCATTTGGAAACTTGTTTGAGAGTTTCTAAAAGCAAAGAGAACTTAAATAAAGAAAAATAAAAGTTACTGACTTAAACAGCTCCAACTTCAGTTCCAATGAAGTGTTGGATATTTCTATGGTCTACCCCAACCAGAGGAGGGAAGTTACTTTATAAAAGAGCTGTGCCATTGCTACAGGTGTCAGGACTGCCACAAGTTTAAACTGTCAGTATCCCACAGACTCAAGCTGACTTGGATATCTCAAAAGTCATACAGTTCAAGCTGCTTGTAAATATGATCAGCAATTCCACTTTTGTAAAAAAGTTCCATAAAAATGGAGTTTATATAGAAGCAGCTCTTAAAGCATACACATTAAGTAGTTAAAAATCAAAAATCTTTGGATTATACTTTAACATTTCCCTTCAATATGTGTCACTGCAACTAAGTATTAGCTTATGATGAAAGTATTTCTCTAATACTTCCATGACTTTCATTCTTCCTCCAGTATACCCCTCTTCTAGCAAGATGGCAAGAAAATTAGAAGACCCCACCACACACCTACGTTATTACCATAATCTTTCAGACACATCTGCTAATGCTGTACTATACTATTACTTAACAGGGCAATTGATAATTTAGGTCAGGTGCACACCCCAGCTGGACCACGAAAAGATTCTGAAGGTAGTTCATTCAGGCCTTCCTGATACAGCCGTAGGTCCATGGTACAGCAGAGAGGTAAGCACAGATCCCAGCTTTATTTCCGAAGCTAAACCCCCAGTGGCACCATGTTCAAGTCAGCACATCGCATCTCCCATCACGCCTCCCTCCCAGGTGCTGCACACCACCCCACTGCTGTGCTTCCAGTTCCCAAGCTGGATTGGGCAGTACCAGCCCGGATAGCTCTTTCCCAAGCTCCTAATTGTGTAACAGCAGGATGTCATCACCCTCACATTCAAGAGCCTGAATGGGTTTGGAAAAAAAAAAAAAAACAAACCAGTTTCTGCCCTTTACCTGCTGTAGTTTCATTCATCAGCTTCAGACAATTTAATCCTGCAATCTGTGCAGCTGCCATTACAGACCTCCTTTCAGCATCAGTGAAGAAACTAGGGACCTGTTTCCAAAAATAATAACACAGGGTATTATGGAATACACATTTTTTAATTTAAAGAAGTCAGATTTGCCCATTAAGCTACCCTATAAATATCATTGCTACAAGAAACTGTTACAATCTATCTGCAAATTAATAAGGCAGTCTGAATAAAACAGGTAGGTAATTCATTTTAGTTCATATTTTATTTAAAATTTCAAAATATGACAGAAATGAACCCCTGGTATTCAGGGTTGTTTTAAATAAAGCAGATTTAAGCATCACAAAAAAACACCAAAACCAAAAAACACAACACCCTGAAAATGCTTTCTCAGATTCTTCTGATAAGTCTTTGATCTTAAAATCACCACCAGTTACTGAAAACACTTGTGCAGGACACAGTCAACACAATTATTATTCACACATAGCCCAGAAATAAGACAGGCAGAAGCACTGCGGTGAGCCGGAACTAAACTTGAACCTGTATCCATTTTTCAGGTATTACCTTCACCACAGTGCCAGCTTTACAGTGAGCTACAACATGCACTGCCACCAAAAAAAGCCAAAGCACAATCAGAGCCCATTTAGAAACTGGCTGCCTCAGCTGGCACATCTTCAGCTCCAGGCAGAACCACATTCAGAGTGTGTTTGGTTGACTACCACTGTGGTGTATTGCCAAGGATCCCTGTGCGCGTGGGCGGTGCTCTCCAAATGTCTTTGTATACCATTAGGAAACAAGGAAAAACATCAAAGTGGATTTCTAACAGCTAAAGTACATGACTTTCCAGTTCCTATGTCTCTGACAGATGTAATGTCTCTGCAATCCTTTGTGCCCAGACTTCCCACCAGAGCCAGTAAACAAAACCAATGTGAAAAGCAGACAAAGGAAATCGTATTGGGAACAAAACCTCCTCATGGGTAAGGACACCAGTTAAAAAAAAACAGCACGGCACAGTTAAAAAAACCAACCAAACAAAAAGACAAGTAATTTGGGCTTCTCAAGTTGTCAGTATGACCCTCAGAGAGTTCAGGCAACTCTCAGCTGCACTTCAACAGGGCTCAACTATGCAACAACAAAGAAAGTTAACATGACTTTGAGAAGGTTCTTTGGAATCAAGGAGGATATGCTTACACATAGGACAGCTCCCATTTACAGCAGGAAGTACTCAGGAATACTATATGCAGCCCTTGGAGACAGTTTGGATCAGCTTAAGCAATATGCTCTTTCTGAAAATGCACTCTTGATTTAGCAAATTTTTCATCTTCTTATAAGCAATTCCAAAAGTATTCTCATTTGGAAAACTTTTCACAAAGGCCTATTTTTGAGGATACAATTTCTATCCACTACTTGTAGGTCTTCCCACTGCACCACGGCATAACTTACATAAAGCTATCTATAGATTGCACTAAATACTGAAATACCACTTACTGAAATCACACAGTCTGCCACCGGTTTCTTCAAAGCACTTTCCGAAGTCTCTTTCAGTTTGGCCAATAACATTCCTGTAATCTGTTCAACTGCAAAGAGTCTCTCTTCATCAAGGTATCTCACCTGAAACAGAGAATTGCGATTGCATAACCAATCTTCTCAACTCTTCCCTTAAGATGGGCAAGTTGGACATCATTTGTAATGTTGAGAATGGAGACTCAAGTTTAATACCAGACTCTAGACACAAGTAACTCCATATCAATTGATGCTACAGATCTGTGCTAGCTACAATAAATCTTAAAACAGTTTATTCAGTTCAGGTGAAAATTGTTTTGTGGGAAACTTAACACTTAACTGAAGCCCCTGTATCAAGGGGCTATTCACCATGATACAGATTTCTGTTGCTGGTGATTTTTTTTTTTTAATTTAAAAAACCAACAACAAAACACATGCAGAATCACAACGTCCTAACACAAGCTGAAAATAAAGAGTTTTGGAGCAAACTTTTGCTTCCTGCAAGGGTCACTCAAGCACAAGGGGCAGGGAAGGTGCAAACAAGGCAGTTCTAATAGTACTGCCCTGCTCAGGAAACACATCTGAATCCTCAGCCTTCACCTGAAGTTCTGTGTCCTGAATTCCTGAGGCTACTGTCTCTCTAGCAATCCCAAGCGCTCCTGTGCAGCGAAAACCAGAAGGATGAGCAGCAGCTATATTTACACTGGCAATTAGTGTGCTATGAGTAGATGTACAGAACAAACCCCACTCTGTGTTATGAAGCCCTATCAAAAAGCAACTCAAAAGTACACTGAGGATGACTGGGAAATCTGCTTCAGAAATGTATTCCTGACCAAAATTAAAATGCTAAAAGATAAACACATTCAGAAATTGAAGCCAGAAAGCCTGGACTCTGAGAAGAGCACTTTCCAGCCATTTAGTTTGGAAGCAAATTAAAAATAACTTGTTCAAATTTTGTATTCAGAGCATTATCTTGCTTTCCTGAAAATTGGTCTCTGCATGTGTAAGACCTAAACTGAGATGGAAATACAATCACACTGTAATTTTTTTAATGCATTTGAACACATTTGAAGGTAAATCTAGTAGCATAAGGTGAAAAGCCACTAATGGAAAGTACTACGGAAAGCAAATACAATTGATGAGAAACCTCAGTGGACATCTTGGAGGAAGTGCAGGACTTAGTTAGAGAAACAGGAATATATTTAGAGCCTTCTTAAGGAAAATGTAAGCCTGTCACTTCCTGGATGAACAAAGGTCCGAATCTACCAACTAAAGATACTCTGCCCAAAGCTTTAACTCACCTTTACTCCTACAGAGCCATTCGGCATCTTCTGAAGTTCATAGGGAAGTTTGGCCCTCTCGGCTTGTATGTAAGGATCCTCAAATGCTCTTCCATGCAGTTTTTTGAAACCATGTACTGCATTTTTTACGTTTGTGACAATCTGTGGAAAAGATATTTCAATGACCCATGATATGCAGGCTACAGAGGACCACGCAGAAAGGAACTCTTGTTATGCTGGGCTTAATGCACACACTGACCTGTGTCAAGCCCTACACATTCACTGGAAAGCAACGTGTGCAGGGAGAGAAAGATTAAAAAAATAAATGCTTCTATGGCCTCCATTAAAAAAATTCAAATTTACTTCTCTCCGTAATACCCATTAGCTTGCCACCATCAATGTTCACTGTGCTTTTTATTTTAGAGGAACTTTCTGATGCAGTATGCAATATTTGAGATCATACGTCATTGCAATGGCTGTTTGCAGGAACAAATGAAGTTGTTACCTACATTAACCTTAAATGAACCTTCAACAAATGAACACATTTCACTTCCTTTGAAGTTCTCCTCCAATTCAGATCCCAGCTGGACATTCAGCCTCCCCACATCTATTGTCTCATTAGTGTTTTAACCCAATTACTTTCAGGACAGGCTTTTAAGCAAAGAAAGGGCCAGAACAAACAAACCCAAATGAACACAGTATTTAAACTATCAAAAGAAACTACTCCAGGGTAATCTTGTCCAAGATGAACTAGTTTACTAGTCTAAATAGCAGCTTCCCAGTTGGGAAGAATACTGACAGGACACCTTCTCAGCAGCAAAGTTCAGGGACTGAGCTCAGATAAAAGTGTAAAGTTGCTCAGAATGAAAGCAAAACAGCCTCTGTATTTACTGCCTGCTCATGGTACATCAGAAGGGCTCTACTACCTTCACACCTGCCAGGTGAATTTCCAAATTAAAACAGATATAAGGGGAAGGAAGTCCTCAACATGCTAACACGGTGCACAGATACAAAGAAAGAGAGTAAGACCTGACTTATTTTGAATTTGTAGATTCATACCAGCTATTACAAATTTTTACATGTTTGTTTGTTGTTTTGTTTTCCCCAATAGGTTTTCCTAGGTTGCAAGTGAATTTACTGAGGATCAGAGAAATTTCACCTCTGTTCAAAGCTCCAAAGTGAGATAGAAGATAACTAAAATGCATCCACTGCACATCAGAAGCAACAACCAGCATCTCTATCAAACTCTGTTCAGCTTCAGTTTCAGCTTTTCTAAAGCATTTGCACAGTATCCCACCCCAGCCCTAGCAGAGATTTGATTACGAACTCTATTCTAGCTCTCACAAGTAAGCAAGAAAATAGTATTATTTTACTCAGGAACAAACAAGGTTTTCTGTTTCTTCTGTGTTTTATTTCTGCCCTGTATGACAAAACAACGCAGAAATACTGTTTCAGTTTTAATACAGGGAATATTTTATTGAAGCAGTAACTATTAACTGTGAAATGTATGCTTACTAGAGAAAATTCACTTCAAAACAGAAAACTGTCAACTTTATTAATTACTTTTCTTCCCACAGTTCAACAGGAGGTAAGTCTAGTAAGTCAAAATAAAGTTTGTGATACATTTACCTGACTCTTTGCTGCATTCCCAATGGCTCGGGTCTTGGATCCTAAAGATATACATGCTCTAAGTAAAAACAGAAAAAAAATCAGCTTTAAAAAAAAATATTGAATATTTCCATGGTACTTTAAAACATCTGCAAAAATTCAAGTAGCAGAACATGGATGTGGCGTTTAACAGCATTATGCATGAAGCACCAGAACCTGAAGTGGAATTCTAGTTATTATTTGCAAATTAGTTCAGAAACTGCAAGCAACTGCAATTGTTGTCATTATAATTGCGTTCAGGGAATTCTGTAAAAGCTTACACATTCTACAAGGCATCAACAGTACTTTCAGGTCACAGGTAACTGTGAAAAGAAGCCTGTGACATTTAATTTAAAAACCTGAACTCTACTAGTCAGGTGTTCTTGACTCAACAACCCTTGAGTCTGACAGGACCACATTCACACATTGTAAGAGCCCTTAGCAACAATCCTGAAACAACAACTGGAAAAACCCCCAAACATCTGAGCCCAGGGGAGCTGAACAGTCCACAAGCTGTTGAGCACTTCTGTAACTGAGGACTACCAGGTACATGCTGCAAACAGGCAAAAGGGCAGACATCTGGGAACAGCTCTCAGGACTGTGGAAGCTCTAACGCAGCCCACAGCCCCTTGCTGCTTCCTGTGTCACCACTGAACACCCCTCTGGCTCAACAAACGCTGCCCCAGGTCCCAGTCACAATCTGGCTCCCCTCACCACCACCTCTGGAAACAGCTGGTTTTTGTTGCAAGTCACTATCACCTTCCTTCACATTAAAGGTTTGAAATAGAACTCTTCCCCAGAAAGGAATGAATCTGGCTAAAACCATTCAGGAGTAAGTAACAGATACAATCCAGATTTCATCCAGTTAAAATGTGATTGTTTAATGAATGTGTCAAGGTCACTATAGCAGATTGCTTCCTGCCTCCCCTCCATCATCACTACAATGCAGGCACTGTAATTTGATAGTATCCTCTAGCAACCTCTTCTCTGTGACACCACATTGAACACGCAAAACCTCCAAATTTCACTTTTGCAAACAGACAAGGCATTGCCCTACATTCTCAGACATGTAGTTCAGCTTTCACAAACAGCTTTTACCATTTTTAATGTCACAACACTACAGTTCCTAATCATACCTTGTGTTAATTAATGAAAGTCAGACCAAGGAGCACTTTACAAAGCAAGCAAATGGTTTACAAACTAATGCTATTGTATCACTCCTTTTCATTGTAGGAATCTGACTCTGCTGACAGACAGAATTACTGGCACACACCCCATGCAGAGCATGAAGCATCAAGTCAGAAGCTACTTGACCCACCACAGCTCCTGCCATGGTTTTACTTCAATTACTCACTTCCAGCACAGAGGGATGGGATGGTTTCTTCCTCCCTTGGCAGGGAAGCAGCAATGTGAAAAAATGAATGGGCTCTCTTTGGCTCCAAACACTTCAGCAGTATCCAAGACAGCCCTCTAGGAAGAATATCCACCCTAAGGATACAAGGACACTGAATTTCTTCCCCCACTGCTGCCCTCAACTTGCTTTGAGGAGAGCCGTAGAGCAGTACACAGACTTTACTAAAGGTAGCAACTCTTCTCCATAAAGACACTTCAATCCTCTCCCTGCATTGTTCTGAAGAAGCTGCTACCACATGATCCTAATTACAGTATGTGATCACATTAGGTCTGAAAAAAGTTACTGCAAAATTATGAGCCATCAACAATTGGCTGTTTTTCCACAAAACCACAGTGGTGAAGCAGAGCACCTGAAGGGCCATTTGCCATGAGTTTAACGTGCCAGGTGCACTGGAAACATGTACAACAGACTGGCTGGAGTTGCCAGTTCGGAAAAAGCCCAGTGTTAGTTAACTTCCAAAGAGATGCAAGGGCCAGAAGCCATAAAATACACAAGTTCTACTGAAATGGATGGCTTTACTGCAAAACCTTTTTCCTTTCTTTCTAAAAATATTTGTGCTACATCTTCCAAAATGATACACATCTTACAAACACTAACAATCCCAAGCATTAGATTACAGCATGTACATTTCAGGCAAATATTAACAAACGACCATCTGAATGTTTTAACAACTGGAACACTGGATTTGTGACTTAGGAAAGCTGTGTTAAATTGTGGTAATACAGACCTTTCCTAAGTCTGCACTACTTTTATCTGTATACTGAAGTACCCTCACACTAACACCATCCACAGCAGCACTGCACAGGTATCTCAGCCAAAGCTGGAATCTGGCTGCACTGAAGAACCTTGCCCGGAAAGAGCACAACCAGGACTGCCCTATCCCAGGATCTTTACATGGCTTAATAACAGCACAGTGCACGTGAAAGGGGTTACTGGCTTGTCCAGGTATTTTTATACAGTGCTACACAGACGGAGCAAACATTAACACTTAGTATTTCTGGGAGTAAGTCACAAGTATTTGGGACATCTCCAATCCATGTTAACTATTAGCTAACTTAAGTATCTTAATGACGTAAGTACCTGTACAGGAAGGTTTAAGTAAGGAGCTCATTTACTGTGTTGCTGTGTGCAATAAGAAGAAAAATTTGGATGATTCAAGAGTTAGATCTGCCTACATCACTCAGATCCTGTCTACGGTTATGTGAGTTTACTATGGTAAACTCATGTAATAGTAATCAACTTGTAACATTTCTACTGACCTTGCTTTGGTCTGTCTCAAGACAATAGTGTTAGAAAGGATGTTCCTCAAGTTCTTGTGTTACTACATTTTGAGACAGTGAAGGCCAAGGAAAATGTCACTTTAAGCGAGACAGCTACTGTCTTTAAGTGTATGTGCACTCCAGATGCTGTAATTGCCAACTTGAACCTCTTTCATAATCACTTTGCAAGTATCGTGAAAATACAGTTAATGAGACATTAAAGTGAAAAATACTGAATGCAGGGAAGCCTTCCTGCAAAGAACACATTACGAGATTAGCTAAGAATTGGAAGTGCCCTTCATCATAGGGAAATCACAAGGAAATCACAGCTGCCTGAGGATTCTTTGGGCAACAGCTTCATGGGATTCCTTGCACTCAGTCTGAAAAGTCCTGAATTTCAGTTCTTATAAAGGGTGCACAAGAATAATGACTTCTTGAGAGTTAATGTGACAAGTATATTTCTCTAAAGAGTAAAGTTAATTTTGAACATTGTTCCCCTTTAAACAGAAACGATGCATTTTGGCGCTGAATTTCTTTGCACTTCTAAAAAACAGCTTTTTAGAAAGCAAACCAACATCTCCATTTCTCCGAGATCAAAAGGACGGCAATGCTGAAGTTACTACAGCCTCACAGAGCCGAAACAGCTTTCCCTGTTGGCTACACGTCCGTTTTACAAATGGAAGCGCCATCCAACCCCCGATTTTTATAAGTATGACACGAATCCCTGAATTCTCCTTGAGAACTATGCACAGACAAAGCTGTGAAGATCCTGGCCGTATCCCATAGAAACAGAGGAGGGCAATCTCCACCTCCTCTTGCGCATCCCATCATCACGGGCGCTGCCCGCTGCCCCCCCTTCGCCGCCAGACCTCGGCATTCCAGGGCCAGCAGATGCGGTGCAAGTAAGAACAGGTTAAGGAGAGGGAACTCATGGCGCCACTTCCCTGTTTCCCTGGTGAATCAACCTCCTCCTCCCTAGTCTCGCCACCACTCCATCATGGAATTGTTAATGAAAGCGCTCCCAGCCCTGGCAGCCGGGCGGGAGTTGGGGAAACGCGCGCGCTCCGCCGGGATCTTCCGCCACCCCGAACCAAAGCGTGACAAAGAAACCAATGCCCACCGCGCGGCACCCCCACCGGCACAGCGCGGCATTCCAAGGACACGCAGAGCCGCGAGCCGGGACACACGGACACGGACAGACATGGACAGACACGCGGGTGTTTCCCAAGCAACCTCCAGCCCCGGCACAGGCACCGCTGCGCCGCTTCTCGGGAAAAGGGGCATCGGGGACACACACGGACACGCGGGGTGAGCCGCCCGGCTCAGCGACACTGCACAGCCACGCGGGAGGACCCGCACACAACCCCCCGGGATGCGGTGTCGGGACCACCCGCGCCCCCGGGGGTGCCGCCACTCACGGGGTGCAGCGGTCGCTGTACTCGTTGGCGATGGTCTCGATACCGCCGCTCCGGGCCACGCCGATGTAGCAGTTGAGGAAGCCGAGGTCGATGCCCACCACAGACATGGCTGCTGCTCCGCTGGGACTACGCTGGGGCTGGGAATGGGAACGGGAATGAAACTGGGACCGGCTCCGCGCCCGCCGCTCCCCCACTGCGGAGCGCCGGCACCAACCGGCAGCGGAACCGCCGTGCGCAGGCGCCACCCGCGGGAGCGCGCCCGGCCCCGCCGCCGCCTCGGCTCTTTCCGGCAGCGCTCGGGCGGCGCTGCCCTTCCAGAAGGATCTGGAACGGCGGGGAGGCGGGCAATGGCCTCGGCACCGCCCCTGGCACCGCCCCCAGGACCGCCCCGTGGCCGCCTCAGCGCTGAGGCTGCACCGCCCCCGGCACCGCCCCGTGTCCGCCCTCAGGGGAGCGCAGGGACCCTCTGAGGGCCACAGTTAATGGGATTGTAACAATCAACAGCAATTAGCGCCGCGCGGTGATTGGGGTCATCAATTTTCAGCCGTGCCGGGCTGGAGTCGTCGTCGTCATCCCCTCCCTTCCCCACACGCCCTCCCGAGCGGCCGTGAGGGACGGGACCGACCCCGCGCTCCTGGAAAACCCCGAGGGATTGCCTTGTGAGGGAGAGCTGAGTTAGGCATTAAAAAGGGAGCCAATGGACCTCCTGTATCCAGAAGAGAGGCGGGGGTGACTCCCGGTGCCAGGGACAGGCAGGGAGGTCGGAGCCCGATGAAGTTCAACAAGGCCAAGTGCTGGGTCCTACACTTTGGCCACAACACCCCTATGCAGCGCTCCAGGCTGGGGACAGAGTGGCTGGAGAGCAGCCAGGCAGAAAGGGACCTGGGGGTTTGGGTTGATGGGAAGCTGAACAGGAGGCAGCAGGTGCCCAGGAGGCCAAGGCGGCCAATGGCATCCTGNATGACCTTGTCACTCTACAACTCCCTGACAGGAGGTTGTGTCAGGTGGGGGTCAGTCTCTTCTCCCAGGCAGCCAGCAATAGGACAAGGGGGCACGGGCTTAAGCTCTGCCAGGGGTGGTTTAGGTTGGATGTTAGAAAGAAATTCCTTACAGAGAGAGTAATCAGGCATTGGAATGGCCTGCCCAGAGAGGTGGTGGATTCACCGTCCCTGGAGGTTTTTAAGCTGAGATTGGACATGGCACTGAGTGCCATGATCTGGTAATCACAGTGGGGTTGGATCAAGGGTTGGACTTAATGATCTTGTAGGTCTTTTCCAACCCAGCTGATTCCATGATTCTATGATATTTCACCCACTGCCAACACATATGGACAACTGTCCTTGATTTGTGACAATGTGTTCCCAGAAGCACTTCATCTGTCTTCCTTTCCTAGGGGAAAAAAAAAAAAAAAAGATCTCTTGAACCCCAAGTATCTCCACTGCACTTACCCCATGTTTCATGGGTATCATTTTAAGTATTTGGGGACTGAAACTCTACAAAACAAACCTACAGACTGGATAATCTCCCTTAGGTATTTATTGGCTTCTAAAATTGACATATGTTTCACAGAGCAATGTGACGTCTTTTTGACACAGCATGTGACACTGCACTGCAGTTTTGTTCTACTGGAGAGACTAAAAATAAGCACTAAAACACTAAACTAGTTTAGCATCCGTGTCAAGAGGTTTGATTATCTCTCCTTTTGTTACAGCTTCAGTGGTCTACTAAAAAATCAGAATTTTCCCAAAACCTCCAGAGGTGAGAGAAACCATTGTTACCTCCAGTTATATGTAAGAAAACTATTATATATGCATTAACTACCTCATTTTACTTGCTAGTGTTGGGATCAGAAAAGCAAACCAAGTCCAGTCCCATCTGCAGTAGCCAGGGAGACGGATCCCAGCTCTTTCCAGCCCTGTTCCAAAACCAGTGATTCAAGGTATTGCAGCACGACCTGAGGATGGCTCCTGAATGAATAGAAACTGCAGGACAAGAAACTGTGTGCGGCTAATCTCACTAAGCCAGGCTCAGCTGAAATTATGCAAATGGACCAGAAAGTGCCAATGGACTTTTCATTTGCTTTGTCAAAAGTTGGAGATGAGACCGTAAGCAAGGTAAGCTCAGCTCTTGAGAGTGTTTTGTAAAAGCCTTGTTTGTGTGCTTCTGTGCCCTGATACCCGGCCTGCGAGTATGAACAAAACTCACTTAAGGCAGATCAACCACAGACTTGCCTGAGCATCTCTCCCCTCCTGTCATCTACTGCCACTGTGGCAATCTCGGAATTGGGGTTGTCCAAGCCTTTCCAGTTCTTGGCCCAGGGACTGCATCTCATTTTTTAGCAGCTCAAAAGATATTTGTACAAACTCCACGAGCGAAAGGTTTCATGTGAAACTTAACGGCCTGGGGAGAAATGTTAGGAATGCTGTAGCCTTAAGTTATTTGAAACCAGACATTTACATAAAGGCCTCTTAAATGCTTTTTTCGGACTCTAAGTTATCAATACTCTACAAGGTTTGGGTTTTTTTTCCTTTCCCTATTGAAAATTATTACCTCAGAAATAAAGTCTCCTCATTTATGTACATGCTAAGATTTATCCTCAGTACTGGGGTAAACCATTTTATGTTTCTCAAGAAAACTGTATTAAGTGTTCCAAGCTTTTAAGTGCTTGGATCTCTATATTTTTGCACTATGTTTTGGCTTAAAATGCTGCCAGCCAGATGAGAGCTTTCTCAATGTTGTTTGAGAGATGGGACAGGGAGAACAATGAACGGCTGTATTTCTTAATGCCAATTTTAAAAACAAACAAACTCCTTTGCTGTCCTGACTTGTGCTTTAGAATACCATGAAAACACATCAACAGGCAAGAAATGAGTTTTCTTTTTACTGTGGTTCAAGTAGAAGCTGCCCCAGGCAGATCCATACAGGCACTTACCACGGGCTCTGCTCACAGCCCAGAGAAACTGCTGGTACCCAGATATATTCAGGGACAAGGGGTAATTTAAAATTCAAGACGTGTAACATTCAGTATGAATAAAATGGAAACAATGAGAATTTTAAAAACAAGGCAAGTAAGTATTTTCTTGGATTCATTATCTTTCTGCAGTAAAAAAACACTAAGGAACTTTTTTCCTACTGTTTCGCTTACTCCAAGGGAGTAATCTTTTGCCTAATAAATATTTATCTGGTGTCATGCTCTGTTAGCTGGTTCCAATGGCTAAATTTAGAAAGACTGTGATCCTTCTTCTGATGCTTCTTTTAAGCTCTACTGGGCAAGTAGAAGGCTTAGGAATTAAATGAGGTCACTCTAGTCCTAAGGGTACTCTGAATTGTTTCAATGCTATTAAAACTTACACAGCTCATTTTTTTTTCTTCTTTGGTATCACTGAAATATTTTTATACCAAGTAGATTGCAGTTCATTAGTGATCAATAGAGTCCCCTAAAACATATTAAGGGCTGTATTAGGAACCAACTGGTTTTTGTCTTCACTAGCTAAAAAAAATACACACTTTTTTGGGAGAGATGAATCCAAATCCCTCTCTTTATGTCAAATTCTACTGGAGAGAAGAGACTTTTTTTTAATGTAATGTTGAAGTTTTAACTTAAATTAAATACATCTGAAATCAAATCCACCTGCAAGGTCAAGGTAAGGTTCTAAGTTCTCCCCAATGGCAGGAAGACAATCTTGCCTACTTTAGGCCATTGTGATATACACATATAAAATATATATTCACATAATCAATATAAATAAGTGCAGTAACACACCTAAAAACCATTTAACATATTTTTGTTTTGAATATATGCAAATGAAAGGCTATTTGGTAATGGTTATTCCTGCTTAGCTGACAGAAACAAACTTTGCTGAAAGCAGCAACTGTAGTGTGCTTGTTATTTTGGACTGTTATCCCATCTGGAAAATACAGTTTTAACTGGAAAAATAAAAGGTGCCATATTTAATTCAGGGCCTCCAATCAGAATAACCAGCAGGATAAGGAATTGTTAAAAATTGTACTAGTCAGCTTCATTTGTACCTGAAGCTTCAGAACTACATGAATGAAACAGGGATCCCCCACAAAATGTATTTATACATCCACAACATATATATATATAAATTCTCACAGTCTTATTTTTTCTGTTAGTAAACCTGTTATCTTATTCCATATAATGTATGTTTTTAATAATCTTGATAATGTTCTCTATCCTAGCGGTAAGTTAATTACCAGGACTTACGTGTAAAAACAGCATGAAGTGCAGGCTGGGTGCTCATGGAGCAGATAAAGCAGAATCTGGAGACAGTGAAATCATATTTAGTCTGAAAGGAAGATGTCAGTAGTGTTAGAGATGTAAACTTCAAGGTCTCTGTTCTTTAGGACAGATTCCCAGAAGTATTCAGGCATTATTTAAAAATTTAAGTAACGTTGCCATTTTTTGAAATTACCTAAGCAAGTTCTATGACAACATTTATTCAGAATTTCTTTTCACCTCCTGGAATACTGAGAGAAGAGATTCTTGAAACAAAATCCATATACAGACACTTTGGAACTAAAAACTCCTTTCTGTTATCACATGTCAAAGTTTCCTCAGGGATGCAAGGAACAACGTCCTGATTTTTCAAGAGCATTTTTGTGTGGTTTTTTTATTTCTTGTTTGAGGATGATCTTCACAGCAATAATTTATATTATTAAATGTACTTCTAATGCTACTGAACTACCTAGTAAACTTACCTAATAATCAGCAACAAGATCCAACATTAATTGATAAAAATTCATTGTCATATCCATTACAAGTAACTTCCATGAGAAGTAACTCTTGGCTTGTATTGAGCTTTGACTATTTCTGATTCTGCCTCACACCTGAAAAACAGCTGTGCCACACATTATATTTCTAGCTGCGATGGGCTCACCTAATAAAGGATATTATTCTACCCACAAACCTGTCTTACTCCAAATATAGCTTCTGAGCAGGAAAAAGAAAACAGATCCTTGTTTTCTACTAAAAACTGTCACTAAGCTGTGAACAGAATGTACCTTTACAAAACAAAAATGGAAGCCTGCACAAATTCTGCAAAATATATGTCAAATCCAGGAGATAAGTATCATTTTGATCAATTCTGTTGTTAATCCTACTGTAAAATGACATGGCTCTTCAGTAATAGTCTGTTAAGAACGACTAACTGTAAATAGAAAAACTGTAACTAACACACTCTTTAGTTCAGAACAGATATTTACATGATAAAGAGTTTAAATGTGTTCATTTTTGTTTGTAAAAGCTGCCTTAATGGTGTGGTGACATTCAAAACAGAAGACCTGGTGTACTGAAATACCAAACTCCTGGTACAGACCAGAAGTCCATCTGTCTTTGCAATTTCAATAATACAGTCATCAGGCTCCTGGAACTGTGGCTCAGCAGCACCCAATAAAGAAATGGATGCATGTTGTAATGCATTACAGACACCCTCCTTTTTAGTACAAACTACTTGCACAACTGAAACATTTAAACATAGTAGATCCTTGTTTTGTCCCCTTATTAACTCAGCATAACAAAGGTATCAAGACATGGGGAGGGGTGAACACGATTTATTCAAACAGAGAGTGATTTCCAGTTGCTGAAACACTTTCAGGTCAAGTAACTACCATTCCAATGTTGTTCTCATTCAGCCAAATTCTTATGTATGAATTGTCTTGCCCTTTCTCTGTGTGCTGGTTTAAAGGTAAACCAGTGGGAGAAATGAACCCAACTCAAGAGAGATTACAAACCAGAGTTACAATTTACTAAAAAGATTACACTAAATGATACAAGCTGGTTTTAACTAACAAAAACAGAGGTAGAACCCAGCACCCTGGGGCACAAACAGAATTAATTAGTCCGTTTTCTGAGTGCCACATGGTCCCCGAGTGCAAAGGAAAAGGAAAGGAAAACCTGTTGGTGAGGATGATGTTGCAGTCTGGTCCAGAGTGGCAGTCACAGTCCTGTTAAGGTTCTGGTCCTCCAGAAGTCCCAAAATCCAAGAATTATATATGCTCAGGTTCAGATGGCAATGCCCTCCTCCAGGGTGGGGAGTTTCACAATGTGTGATTTAACTCTGTGAGTCATGGGATGTTTTTGGAATCTTTGATGGTTTAGGTCATTGCAACTGCCTATTGTGCCAGTCCCTAATGGCCTATTAGCAGATCTGACCCCTCAGTCCAGGGGTGCAGGTGCTGATGCCTCCCCCAGGGGAGTTATCACAGCTGAGTCACTGGTGTGGAGACAGAAGCACTCATGTGTCTCTCAGGGTTCTTTAACACCCAGCCTGTAGCCTGAGGTGTCAGGTGTGCCCTGGGCAGCTGCTACAAATGATCCATTATTAACAGTTCAGCAGAAATTACAAAGAGGGTATAGAATACACAGTTTTGGTTACACCCACATAGTCACAAACTGGTCCTGGCCCCTGTAACTAGGACACTCTGGAAATAAATTTTCTCTGTAATACCATGCCTTCACTTCCAACCCACAAATTCTTACTCATATTTATGAGAAGTGTTACTTGTTTCAGCTTTTCCCTATAGTAGAACACCAGACACAACCTGTGACAAAGTTTAAAAAATCCACGTTTTGTATCTGTGGATTTTTCATCTCTTTCCAGCTCTTAGGATTCTCTGTAGGTGAAAATATGGCAAACAATAAACAAGCCTTTTGAAAGAAGAACTACAAACCAAACACCTTCTTAAACTGAAGGTATCACAGAATTTTTGATTCAGCACAAGTACAGGGCAGAGAGAGCAATAGGTGAAGTGAAGAGGCCAATTCTTGAGACAACCTTGCACAGCACAGACAGCAACTGGAGTTAACTGGTCGCACTGCAGGAAAGTCAGGAAAGCCAACAACCACAGAGATTTATCTGTCTACTGCAAAGCCTTCCAGACCCTCTTTTCAGGAAATTACTTTTACCTATTTGAATTAATGAAATGTATCTAGAGACATAAAATACCCAAAATCTTGGTTGATATCCTTGATATAGAACAGAGATGCTCATTAATTCTTTAAAGGACATCCCATACAACCAAAGGTTAACAAAAAACAAACTCCTCTAATTTCTGCATTCCAAGCTGGCAACATTCAGTTAAACTTTTCCCTGTAGAATGTAACAAACAACAAAACTTTGATAGCTGTGCTATAGCACCGTTTCCAGAGAATCTTTCACTCAGCTTCATCCTCTTCTTTGAAGACTGTGCATGTCTTATTATTTTTATGCCTGCAACTGCATATTAGTAAATTTTTAAGTAACAGAATGCAAATACTGTTTTATATTGGTCTGTCTCTAAAATGAAGTAAATATAAATACCCGAGGCACATCAGGTAAAACTGGAACTGCTGCTTCAGAGATTTCACTGCAGCTACACGAGCTTGTGTGACATGTGACAGGCACACAGGGATGTTACACTCCTGCTGCTCTGCCAGAAACCAGGTTTGCCAAAACCCCCTTCCAAAACTGAAACACAGGAACTGAGCCATTATACAGTTATGAAAATACAGTATTACAATACTAGAACACTGATCTTTGTTATAGATAGTAAATGAAACTTTTCAACATGAAGAGCAAGATCTATCTAAAACATTCCATTCTTTACAAAATAATCAAGAAACATGGAGTAATTCTTATATTTGGGTATTTTCAAGTTTCCACTTGTAAAAGCTAATTCCCAGTAGAAGAATAACGGTGTTGACTTAAAGTATGTATCACAGGTACATCTTATGCAGTAAATGCAGACCATGTGCATGTACCCCAAATCCCTTTTTATTTCCTGGTTCGGTAACAACACCACTGCAGCTGTTGTATCCCATTCCCTATCCTGAACAAAACATATAAGAAAGCATCCACAGATCCTGAGCTTCAGCAATGGATATGCCACTTCGCTAAATACTACACTTCTAAGGAAATTAATGTTGAGTGTTATTCATGGAATGTTTCTAAAATTTGAGCCATACACATGTAAGCCATCTGGAAGCACTTCCAGGAGATGGGAGATTTGACAAACTATAAACAGTGTTATTTACATAATGCATGTTTTACTTTTTCCACTGTAAGGAAAGAAAGAAATAAAACCGCCTTAAACTCTTTACATACAAAATGACTGTAATTGAAAAAGGACTGTTTAAGAATTTGCATGTGATACAGGAGATTAATCAAACTTTAATGACTGAGAGAATTTCTCCTGGTCAGCACTACCAGAAAACTCTGTGGCAAGAAAAGTTTCTGGCATTACAGTAAAGAACTGTCAACAAGAGAAAGCACTGCAATTTTGTTTAAATTATCAAAACCTAACCAGAGAAATCCTAAAACAGATAACCTGAGACAGAGACAAATGTAGCAGATTTTCTATTTTCATATTAAATTAGATATGAAGAACTTATTTTCCATTCTGCTGATATGAATGGATTTTATGTAATTTGCCAAATGCCAATATCAACATTTCATATTCCAAGACCACGATTCCTTGTAATGAATTCCATGGGTGTTTACCTCTGTGTCTTTCAAGAATCCATCTGAATGAAGGGAGGTTTACATGCACCTCACAAAGTCAATAATCATTAAAGAGAAAAAAAACAGGGTTTATTACTTTATTACTTAAACTACACAGTAAGCCATGATAACTCTTCCTCTTCTTAGAAAACAAGCTCATTACAAAACTGTATCAATATACCACCACTAATTACCAACACATGCTGAGGGAAAGAACTGCACAGCTCTTGACCAGTTCTAGTTTGTTTACTGAACACAACTAATATGCAAAAGATTATTTACCTGTTTTTCTTTATCTGCTTTGGACATGAAAATCTGTTTGTATTTGTCCTTCAAAGCGAAGTTTAGAGCCTGTGTTTGGAAATACTGTGTAACATTTGCTAAATCACTGATGCCAAAAATCCCACGGAGAAAAGAAATGGCTCTTTAAAAATAACCAAAAACTTCAAAATGTCCGAAGTTTACACTACAGTATGTTGTACAATATCTCTTCTATTTAGTATGAGCTGTAACAAAGGCCTCAAACCTTCCTTTGCAGGTCCTTTCTTTTTCAAGCATTTGGTTTTGGCAATCTGGATTTATTCTGACACTTACCAACAGTGCATGAATTTGGGTGTCAGCATAAGAAAATCTCAAACTGCAAGTGAAACATCAGTAAAAGTGAGAAATAGCTTAGATTTTCAACTTCCTTCATACATTTCTGAGTCTAAGGATACCTGTGGAAAATGCAGGGTAGCGGAGTATTTCACAGGGATGTGCAGAAATTGCTTTCCTGAAGCATTCTGCCTATGCATTTTGGCTGCCATAGGGGGCGTTCACACTCCATATTAAAGCAACGCCAAACGGTTGATAGAGGGATCAAAAACTTGGTAGCACTTTTTAAACTATGTTATTCTTTTAAATTAAAGAAAGGGTTTCTCTGAACACCAGGATAAATGCCTAAGGAGCCAAATGGAGCTGAGGAGGCAGGGCTACTACACTGCATTGAGTCTAAGATTTGTACCATCCTCAGATGCCCTCAGTCCTGTTTAGAGTGTCTTGTGAAGGAGCAAGCCAAGCTTAACAGCCGATGGGTACGGAAGGAGTCCCACCTCCGTTGTTTTCTCCACACACATTTACATATTCACAGGGTTTCTTTGGCAGTGACTCACTTATGTGCGTTTGCCCAGCTGAGTCAAATCCAGTTTAACCCAGTAACTGGCAGCAGAGTAACCCCGTCTGACTGAACACCAGGATCTACATAAGTTGGCTGCCCTCTTTTTAAAGCATTTAAATATCCTCTTCTTAGCATTCAAACAATATAGCCCAGCCTTTAAAAGGCTGAAACGAGACAAACATCAGCAAAACTGCCTTTTTCCATACAGATACACACTTCTGTGCACATACACCTGCTAAAAGCAGTGCAGGAAGCACTGCTTGCTTTTCTGTATGTTCCTTCTTCCATTTACTACGAAATCAAATATCCAAACCTCACTTATTTTAGACTTTTCAAGGATGCTGTTCAGACATAATCCCTACAATTATATATTTTTATTTTTCAAACACAGTATATCTCACATCGTGATCTACATAGGGGGAACAAATCTAACACAGTACTGATATAACTGAGCTTTGTGTGTCTCAAAGTGAAATACTATTGCTCATGTGCTAGGAGCCATAAATTCTGGAGAAAGCTGAATAACAAAAATCTTCAATCATACCCTTAATCTTCAGGCCTAAGACTTCTGCTGCTTGGAACTAAAGCAACTGTTGAGTGACCAAGACAAGCTGTGAATCGCTCCATGACTGACTATTTTAGAACTGCTCCTGACAGTTGTAGCTTACCAGTGAAAACAACATCTAAAGATTTGGTTGTGAGAGCCTGTGGAACTGAGTTTACTTTCCTGCACACTTAGACTTTTTGATCCTGTTGTTCAAAATGCAACTCCAGCCATGCATTTTATGAAAAGCATGTAGAAACTGCAGAAAGAAAAAAAGTGCACTGTTGACACGGAACACAATGAAATGTGCTGGCTGGGGATAAAAAGGCCCCCAAATCTTACAATTTAAACCAAACTTAAGTAAAAAAAGCTTTAGGAGCAGCTGGTCTGTAATTTACAAATATTTTAATAATTTTTAGGAAAGCTGAACTTGGTAGAAGAATTCTGATTTTGCCAACATCTTGTCTACTCTTGCCTTACATGGATATAACCTAGTAGGTTTTGTAATACGTAGCTGTAAATTGTAGAAGATCTAACTAAACCAATTATGGTTAAATAAACAAAAGAGAAAGTATGTTAAGTAAAAAAGAATAGATCAATGCTTTACTGTTCTTTAACAAATATATCTTTTTATTAAGAAATTAGGAATATAAAATATGCCAAGTCCATGCAGAAGTCTTAAAAACATCTCCCCCACCCCCCACCTTTCTCTGTGTCTTCAAAATTGCATCTTAACAAATATAAGTATTATTAATAGTCAAAACTCATGAAGTCAAGTAAAACATCAACCACAGTATAGTCCTTGTGTGTGTTGGAGAGCATACTGGCAAAAATAATTAGCCATTAGTTTTGTGAAGCTAAGTGCCATGAATTGGTCTAAGAGATTTCTTTCTGTGTTGATCAACACAATGCTACTGAAAACATTCAGTATTTTCGAGGCCCTTAGAGGTGCAAAATTTTAACTGATTGGAAAACTTTTTTTTCCCTTCATCACTGATTGTCAGATGCTCATAGAGTATTTTGAGGACCAGCTTATTGTGCACTGACAGCAGTGACTGTACAAATTATGTGATTTTTTCATATAATAAAGTTATGATCAGGATAAAAAAATTGACAGTATATAAAAATAGGAACTTTGGTTCTCTGAAATAATTTTAAGTATTCAATTGATGAGATTATTGGAATCACCACAGAAGCTTCACCTGTGTCATACCACAACATATTTATGTTTTTCTAAAGCATTTCAAAGATACACCATGGGTGGGCACCCAAATTCACTTAATTTCCCTTTATAATGAATACTTTAAAGAAACAACACCCCCCTGAAGGATGGCTGAGTGTCCAGGAAGCTCATCTATGTCATTAAGCCAAAGGACAGTTTAAAGGCCAGTTCAACTGCAGCTTCTGTGACTGAGTCATGAAAACAGACATAACACTCCTGAGGTTTTGGATGCAGAATGAGTCTCCTGGGGAGGAAAAAAATAAGTAAGAAAATGATCTGACTTGTTATGTTCTTTTTCTCCTTAAATGATAAATTCTGGTTGTACTCCGAGGTTTCAGTAAATAGTTAAAACCAGTTGCTGTGTAAGACAGCTGGCAAATGTCAGTGTCTCTCCTGCACTGCATTTTTAAATCAAGTTATTATCTGCTCAGCTTTCTCAAGGCTGTGTATGGAAAAAATCTTCAAGTTTTCAGGATCTATTTCTGTGGTACTGGTTTGTTTGCGGCAATCCAGGTTTCTGGGCTTCAAGCTGAAATCAAGGTCCTTGGAAGCAAACCCCAGTATTCAAAAATTTACTCATTTTTAAACTTAATTAATCTGGATAGGTACATTCCCACATACTAATCCAATGAGCTCTTGTAGGGAAAAAGCTACAATAGGAAAGCTGATAAAATCTGTGCATAACCTTGTGTAGCATTATAATTAGTTTTAAAAAGATATCAACAGTAGCATAAACATTTTTAAAATGTTTAAAGATTTTAATTTTTTTCACCCAAACTGCACTTGTGTACATTCCTGGTGGGAAACAAGTGTTTCTTTTTTCTCTTTCAACATCTTCCTTCCCCTCTGCAAAGGCTGCCAGCTCCGTGCTGTTTTCACACTGGCACGGTGCTCTCCTCAGTTAAAGGCGCACTTCACACCAGTGCAACTTCCCAGTCCCAAATTAAAGCTACCTCAGTCAGTCTGCTCGAGCATTTCTGTGATGTGCTACAGACAAATTTATTCTTAAAGAGTACAATGGCATACTCAACAATTAAAAGCCGGAGACGAAATTTGTCTCTAAACTTACCCCACAACCCAGTAATTCATTGTTGGTGGTGGTCTCTTCTGGTCAGTCCAGTTATCAGGAGAGCACTCAAACAAAACTCCATGTTCTCTTACCACATCTGGCTCCTCAGCTGCCTTACTAAATTCTGCAATCCCACTGCCTGCCTTTTTCTTTTTCTGTAAAACAATTGGTGAAATGTTAGTAGAGAATGAAACATGTTTATGTAAACACTAAGCAAATAAAACTATGTGATTTCTTCAGGACTCTGATGACATTGCTGTCAAAAAGCCAGGCTTAGAAGATGTAACCAAGTGGCTTACATGACTCCTCTCTCCACAGTTTTGTTACTTTGGCATCAAAAAGCTTTTCCATTGTTACACAACTTGGAGTGAGACACATGGTCCTTTTTTGACTTTTTTTTTTTCTTTTTTTTTTTTTTTCTTCTAACAGAACACTTTTTCTCTAAGAAGACATCTGAGATAATACAGCTCCTTTAAAAAAGTGTGTTGCAAGAGCTAAAGTTCTCATCTTTCTTTCTTGGTGTGCATCCCTAATTAAGAACTGTGATAGTAAAAGTCCATTGAATAAACTTGGCCAGGCAGGAATTTCTTTTTGTAAATAAACAGCTGAAGCACTTTGCTCAGAGCATTTTCTTACTCTTACTCAGTATGAGGGCATAACATGTATAAAAAAATAAAGATATTTTTTGTGTTTTGTTGAGCTTCTAGAGCCATGTCTTATACAAAGCTTTTGAATAAACCTTAAAATTTCCAATTCATCTCTGGATCTGCAAATGAAACTCCTATTCCAATCAGTTGCTTCAAAGGTGAAATAAAAGCTTTGCTTGGGAAAAAAGACTCTTCAAGAAACTTATGTCTGCCATATGCAGAAGTAGAAACCACAATTTTCAATTGCCTGCAATACTGAAGATGTGGTGGCTGCAGAGCTAGAAAAGATGGTCAAAACATCACCACTGTCTTAATTTCTCAAAAATGGTAGATGAAAAAGTGAAATGCATCTCAGCAGCTGATAAGCAAAACAGGTAGTGTTTGTCAGTGTCTTAAATTTCCTTAAACATGCTTTGGATTAAACTAATAAAGCATAGTCTAAATTACTCATAGTTCATAGAGGTTTTGCAATAGACAACCCTTCCTGTATCTTTCCTTAGTACAGAAAATTTTTCCATGTCAGTAAAAATTAACTGTGCAATTAGCAAAGCTGACTTTTAGCAAAGTGCATTGAACACAAAATGACTGATCTGAAAGGATTATCTCATAAATTGAGAACCTGCCCACAGCAGTAGGATCAGGAGCTTTAAAAATGACACACGCAAATACAGTGAACCACTGAAATCATGAAGTGAAAACAATCTTGAAATACTGAGTTGAGAATGTAAATAGAGAAACAAAAAGCAAAGCTCCTGCACCTCTTTCCTCATGGATTGCTGAAAAATGGAACGAATTGAAAGACAGCACCGGTAGAAATTCTCGATTAACTGAGGGTGGATGGAGCCACCGAGCCGTGCTACTTCTTTGTGAGTTGGAGTAATAAAGATTCCTTGCATCGTTTCCAAAGAGAGGTAGTGGAAGAGGGTATTCTCAGGACCAGATGTCAACCTTAAAAAAAATAAAAATCAGAATTTATTTATTATCAAAATAATTTTGAAAGAAATTTTAGTTTATCAACATATACTTTGTTTCTTAAGATAGAATTGTTTTGCTGGTAACTGTAATAAGAGTACAAAAATGGATACAGGCATTCAAAAGGTTCCAATCTTTACACTAAGAAAATCTTGCTGATTTGGACTGTCAATACTCATTTAAAAGAACAACTAACAACAAATCAAAAAATCACGGTACTAGTTAGGTACTGCACTTGTGTTCTCAAAATTTGTCCCCCAAAAAGCAAAGGGAAAAAGAAATAAAAGCTCTGTCCTTTGTACACCTACCTAGAGAAACTAGGGAGGCACAGCATATGTATATGTGTGGCCCAGAACTTTCGTTGAACTTTCAAGGACACACAGATGTGGGACTTGTGCATACAATACTGACATACTGTTCACAGTCTTTTATTGTATTATTTTATATTTTTTGTTTAATTAAGCTCTCAATTTAAGAACTTCTCTTCTGATAATCCTTGCATAGCAAAGTTTTGGCTAGAATAAAACGATGCAGGAACTTCTGTGATCTGTGTATATTCAAAAAACAATCCAAGTATGGCCTAAAAAATTAACTACTTAATAAAAATTAATTTCTTACTTGATAGCATTAAGAAGTTCCGTATCTTTCTCTGAAAGGTTCTTTTTGAGGTTTCCTAAATGAAACGGATTTGGCAGGGTGTGTTTCTTTCTAGTGGCCTGAAAAACAAGCAGAGAGATGGAATAACAGAAAAAACATAGCTAAAGGATAAACAGACTCAAACCAACAAATCACCTACTTTGAAGAAAGTAATGTAGCATTTTTTAAAAAGGTGCAAACTTACATGAATGTGTTTTATAGCCTATTTTAGACCAAAGTGGGTTAGAAGCAGTTGTACAACTGTACAGCAATTTGTCTGGTAACTTAAGTTTACACAATTATTGTTATTTCCGGGATATTCTGCAATTACTACTGCTGATTCCAATGCCAGTGTGCCCACTTCAGCCCTATGAAAACCCTAAATATTTACAAGCAATGATAAAACAAAAAAACATGTGATGGCTCTGAGGCTGACCCAAAGTTTCCCAATGCAACAGAAATATTTTCTACTGAATTCAAAGACTTTTGAATTTATTCTTTTATATCGAAAGAACTGCCACCTTCCCCAAGCCCTCCAGAACCTTATGAATTCTCTCTGCCTTTGTTCTCAGACCTGATCCACTACAGGCTGTGGTTTAGTGCTTTCATCTTCTGCAGGGCCTTCGTTAGCCTGTTGGGGTCCTCCACTGTTTCTCGGAGGGCTTGGCTTCCGTGTCGCCAGGGAAGAGTCCCCAAACAGGGACCTTCTGCTCGCCAGAGTGGGTGCTTGTTTGCAAGTGTTTTGTATCTTGCTTAGGATGGGCGAGGTGGTGGAGCTCTCCAGTTTGTCAGGCGTAGCAGGAAGGAACCAGCCGGCACAAGCTAAGGGTGGAATGGAAGGAGAATCCAGCCTTTCCTCTATGCTGGCATCTATTCCTTCCAGTTGGAGTATGGTTGCTTTGACCTGATCTACATAGATACAGTCCGGTCCTGGATTCCCAATAGCTTGGGATGCGCAACCTCCTGCCTCTAGCAGGACACACAGCATGAAGTGTCTCTGAAAATATGAAGGTAGCAACATTAGCCTTTGGTTTAATATACAGTATGTGCTGTGTTATGTATCATCTGAGACTTGGGTAAAATACAGCACTGTATTCATCCCTCCTCATCTCCAGAGGAGGTATTTTCTTCTAATCAAATCATGTCCATAGAGATCTTTCTGTTATTGTGTTATTTAAGTTAATGACACAAACGTAAAAGCTATTGTTTATAAACTCATTAGCTGTTTGCTTTAAAGAGAACCCACATTTCAAAACGCAAAACCAGACACACTTCTGAAATGAGTTGTCTGAAAAGTCAAAGCTCATGAAGGTAAAAACATTTTCATCTGAAGTAAAAAGGCACAAAAGTAACATGAATTGATACTTACACTTTGCAAGCTTTGCAGCTGTATAAGCAATGCTATGCTCTGATAAATTCTATCCCATAAAACAACTAAAATATAAGTATTTTGTATGACTACCAAATAAAATGCGGGGAAAGTGTTACCTTAGTGAACAACAGGCAAGACACAACAGCAAAAAAGAGCTGCAGAGAACGGGCGTGCTGCAATTGTTAACTTACCAAGCCAACTATCAGTAAGAAGTATCTTGCTTCAGGTTCCCTGTATCCTGCAGAACTTAAGCCTTCACACGGCTGGATATGATGCTGTGGAAATACTTCCCGCCAAATCACTAACTGACCAATCCTCTGTTCTGCTGCCAAGGGTAACAGACAATAGTGCCGACAATATAAACCTATATCAACAAGATCTTCCTTTGGCAAGTGATTACCAATCAAGTAACCCTTAATTAAACACAGAAAAGGAAGTGTATTCAGTAAGAAATACAACACCACCATGTTATCACTTCAGAGTACTTCTTTTACAGAGGTGTCCCTGCTCCACATGCCTTGTCATCTTAAGCTTTCTGCCCACAGACTGTCTTTTTGGCACACAGTTGTACAACAGGTAACACTGAGCTTTTGCACCACATCTGAAGACTCAAAATACTGAAATATGAACACATAAACCATCAGCATACATGCAGGCTATCAAAGGCGAGCTGGGAAATGCATGGCTTTAACAGCTTGAAAAACACCTACAGGGTTAAGGTGCTTGAATTCTCATTTAATCCTCTTTCCAAAAATAGTGAGCTTTCACTGGAATTAATAAAATGTCCAAAGAAGAGACACAGCACAGCAGTGGTTTTAGCACTAAGGGCTTTAAGTGCTGTCACGGTAGATACTGTGTGGTTTCATTTGTGGGAACAGTTTAGTCTCATAACACGACCAGCACAAAGAACAATTGGATGATAAAATCCTCAAAATGAAAATTTTCTTTTTATCTTCCTCTTTATCTTCCTGATTACACCATCCATATTTACTAAATAAATTTACGAATGAGGCCAAAGTGAAAAAAGCTGTTGATACAATTTCTCAAGTGTTGGATTTAAAGACAGATTGAAGATAGATCACCTGCTATTAAAAATGACAGTGAACAAAAAAAATCCTGTTAGAATATCCCACAGTTTCACTTGAATTGACTCTTACCGCTTTATTATTCTTCTTTCCAATTCTCTGATCATACATCAAAAAAATCTATTTCAAAGTATTTTGTCCTTACTGATCATACAGTACATATAATTTCCTGACACATTTTTTTTCTGTAATGATGTTTGAGTTTTAGATCTGATACTAGAAATAGATGTATAAAGCAGTCATACATTTGTTTCTCATTTGTGAAGTTCTGAAAAGGGTAGCTCCAGGACTGAATTCTAGATGCACTTTCCTAATCTTTAGGTCTTAATCATTAATACTACCTTGTAGAAGAGACAGGAGCCCAAAATCATGTATAATCTTCTCATGTCATAATAATCTTCAGACTGTGGGGAAAAAAAAAAGTATAATTTTTAATTCAGAACTTTTATTTGCCAAATGCAAGTGAACTACTTCTGGCAAATTGTAATCATTATCTAATATTTTACTATTTGACCACCTCTCATTACCAGTATAGCAGTTAATACCGAGCAATAAAGGGAAATACCAAGTTTTTAGCATCCGTTACTGATTTTTGTATCATTACAATTTTCTCCAAAAATTTCAGTTGAAAATAACAAGTTTCCTATTTACTTGTTACGTGTCCATTAACTATTTTTGTTAGGACATGCTCATTCTCACAGTTCTTAACAGCAAAGTACCCGCAGCAGAACTATTGACACCAGGGGCCCTCGTAGAATAAAACTTTCAAGTCAAAGCATTTTTTTCCAGTAAAATATACCCCAAATTATTCCCAAATATTTCTCAATATAGGTGTGTGTATATATATAGATAAATGTATATTTCCCAAAATATATCTATTCATTGATCTTTTAATGCCCAGGGCTCTCTGATTAGTAACACTATGTTTTGATGGATATGCTGTATCTTAGATTAAGTAGGTGCAGTCAATTTCTGTGCAATAAACTGTAACTTACAACCCCTGCTTTCTGTAAATAATCATCCAGTTTTAGAACAGTGATTCTTTTGAATAGGATTTTCAAGTAATTGCTCTGGAACATGAGTTTAGGAGAGCTCTTTCATGACAAAATAACATGAATATTTACACCTTGCACAGCAAGAGTTACTTCAGTAAACTCCTTTAACAGTATTAAAAGTAAGCATAATTTGTAATTTCTGTAAACTGGAAGATTTAAGTCCTCAGTGCTCCACAGGTGTTTTCAGTTTACTCACAATTGCTTGGGAAGGAGACAGTTATTTACACAAAGAAGAAATGTAAGAACAATCAGCTGTGCTGAAATTAAAGTGTTTTTGTAGACATCCCATGGACTTAAATGATATTAAATCATAGATTTTCAGTGATTAATCCTATAGGATTATAATACACTGTAATGTTAGCCATGGAGAGAAACTCAGGATAAACAGAATGGGTAAATTGAGCAATCTTAAAAGAATAATACAGTATTCCTTTGCTTTGACTCACTTTTTGCTTTGATCAGAAAAAGTGGATGAGTTTGAAATCAGTGCTTTTTTAAACCACTGAATATAACACCAAAGCAAAGAGATAGTGTGCAATGCAAACAAAAATACAATGTTTACCAGCTCTGCAAAGTCAGCTGCTTCCAGATCACTCAGTGCTGTGTCAATTTCCATCTGAAACATCAAACAATATTTCTTAATAGACATTTCCAACAGATTAATTTTCCCATAATAGCATAGGTTGCTCTCCCTTGCTGGTCTCAGATTAGAAGTCACAAGCACAAAAAGAGTGGATAAAAATTTGCGCCTACTTTTCAACAGTAACATCAAATACCAAGAACACCTCGAGCCATCAGATTAAAGAAAAATCCTTCTTAATTGCTGTCTATCTCCCTGCTCTTTGAAACTGTACAACTTCCCTCCTTGTGTGCCCACGACACGCGGTGTTTGGCACGCAGGAGGCGTCGCTCTTGCTTTCAGCGCGCTTTCAAACACAATGTGTAGAACAAATCTCAAATCTGGCACACCACTGCATCCAACTGAGTTATCAGAAAAATCTTTTACACAATGGATTTAGGGTTTTTTTGTTTCTATGGAAATTGCCAAAACTTTCTCACACATTATCTCTGTTTCTACTGAAACTGCTTTAAGTGTCCTTATTGCTGTAACTGCAAGAGCCGCTGGTTAATGTAAGTTTTACTAAGCGTATTTCCAGAAACATGGTACTAGGCACTGAAACTCATGACATAGATGTGCTACTTAATGAAAAGAATGTAAACCTTGTAATTATAAACTTCTTGGGCTGTATTAACAGGCTGCCTCTAATTGAAACACAGCCAGTTTTCAAACAGAGCAATGTCAGCAAGGCTGTTGGCAGTCGAAAATTAACCAGTCTCTCAGCTTTTCCCCAGTCAAAATTTAAATGGCTTTCTGCCCAAAGAACTGACATGTTTTAGTTTTATATTCTTCATAGGATATAAAGACCTTCACCCAAATGTTGACTGGAGATGTCAACTTCTGCAACAACTACATTTCCCTGGAAAACATGAATGCTCTCAAGACAACTTTGGAAAGTGAAGTCCGTATCATAAATATCAATGATGCTGCTGTCTAAATTCCTTTAAAACTTACTATTTTGCAACAAAGAAACAACCTGGAAGCTGAATTACAGAACACAGTGCAATAGAGTCTCTCTACAGAAACTTGAGAGAGAAGAAAAAAGCCTGGAGAAAAAAACCTGATCTCTTTTCTGAGACACTCTATAAATATGCACTTCTGTAGCTAAAACATATATAACAGGGTGTTCATACACATTATAAAAGCAGAGGTTGGACTAAAATCATCGCAAAGATATTGTCCTCAAGCACATATTTAGCAAAAATTTATCTGGACACATAAAAAAGGGTAAGGTAGAAAGAACTAAATAACTATCTGTCTGCAACTGAAGAAGAAGGAGGAGACAAATCGCCTTAAAATGAGAAAAGAAAGAAGGCCACACTAGCAAACAGAGATCTGTTTGCAAACTAATAGCATTGACTGATGCTCAACTTGCAAAATCCATGGCAACTTCTATTACTGAATCACAGCAAACCTGGAATCATCCTCCAAACCCTGACAACAGTTAAATTGAAAGACGTACCCTTCATTCCTTCCCCTGTAAACACACTTAGGAAAATTATACAGTGAGGTCTTATTAAACACAAAAATCAGATACCTGGAAAAGTCCTAGTTAATACTACCTTCAAATAAAGATCCCATAAATTACAGAATATGCCACTGCAGAAGAAAGGTAATTTTGAACATCTAAACCCAGTCTTTTCACAATGCCATTCTGAGAAGCACTTTCAATTTTTCATGAAGTTCAGTAAGTACAACATTCATTTCTTTTATTGTTGCTGATGAAGTAAGTTTGGATAATGGAGTTTATGGTCAGCTCAGATTAAACCATGGTCTGATAACTAGAATTAGCCTTAACTATGTTATCTACAAACTTACAAATGTTTTGGGTCTATCCATGAAAGAAAACTCTGAGTTTAAAATTTCCCAGCTGTTTTATTTGCATTAAATCATGACAATTATTCATTAAAAAACAAACTTTACCATGACAAGACTAACATATCCTAAACACATACTAAAGTCAGGAAAATGACGTTTATGACTGGCAGCTATAATTATATTTACCGTGATCTACCCTTTGTCTTCATGCACAACTTAGTTTCTAGTTGGGAGGTAACCAGACACAGTGGAATGGTGCAGAACAGCTGTACTTGTATGTGTCAAACAAATGACGTGGATATTTATTTTGATTCTGCAACAGCCGTTTATAACTCTCTTAAATTACAAGCTATGGGCCTCTGAGCAGTATTTCCTATCTGGAAAAATACTTAAATGGTCAAAATCAAACATAAAGCTACATACCAGGTGTTGCTTCCCCTACTCTGTATCCTAGTTCTTAGAGATGTGTTTGTATATATTTTAAATAAAGTTTTAAGTCCTTTGTCATCATATTCTCTTCTAGCTAACTCTAAGGCCACCAAACTACACTTATAATAGCAATCTGTTTCCTGCGGGAATGACAGCGTAGCTCCAAACTTGAAAAAAGGATCTGGTAGGAAAATGGATGGTCTCGGACGGGCAAAGGTAAATTACACAATAACAGCAGAAGATACTTGCACTGAATTTTTGGTCTCTCATGTACAAGTTTCTCCGGAGAGCCGTGGAAAGGACATTACCTTGGTTTCCTGAGGCAGCGTCAGCCAGCGCAGCCCTGGGAGATTGTCCAGGAACATGGCACTGCAGGTCTCGTAGTGGTGAGTGCTGGGGCTGCCACTGGGCTTGAGCCTGGCAGGCTGAAGTGCCCGCTGGAAGAACAGGTTGAAAAAATGATCCAGGCGAGAAACATTTTCCACCTGGCAAAAAGCACTGAACAAACACGAACTCCGAGTTAGAATAACATTGAGAAACTTGCAGCTTGTTTATCTAACCCTCAGTGCTACACAAGTCTCTTTGCAGCATGATGCTACAGTTGGATTTATTTTTAACATTTGTTTTTAACATGAAAAAACCCACCAGGCTAATATCCAGGCAGTACCTACAAATAAAGAACAAACTAAGGAAATACAGTATCATAGATATCTTAGAGCAACTTAAGATGAGTCAAACATCAGCCTCATCCTTCTGGAAACTCAGATTTCTTCTTTTTCTTTCCCTGTGGCATACATGCATTAACCCTGAACTGAATGCAAGCATATGAATAATCTATCTCGGCAATTTTATTTAGGTTACAGTCGAGACTGAGCATTTTCTGGGTGATTTCCAAATGCAGAGAAAGACAGTAACTGCCAAAGGGAGTTGAGAAGTCCAGAGTGTTTATTAAAAATAGAATACTGATTCATATGTGTGTTTTAAAGACAGTGCTTGAATACAAAGGATAACATTTGCAGAGTGCTGCTGACAGCCACAGTGACTGAGATTATATGAATGATTTAACCTAATCAAGAACAAAACCTTCTGAAGTGACAAAGACTGTTTAAAAAGTGTCTTGCGAGTGTTCTGACTGAAAGCAAAAGGCAAGAAGAATGGAATTCTGTTTTTTATGCAAGTGTAAAGGAACATGCAAAGAAATTCCACGTAGACATTAAAATTAATGCTACTATTTGTCTTTCTCAGTGAGAACCTGTGAAAAATGTATGACTGAAAAGAAAATACTTTTGAAAGAACTCACCTGTCCAAAGACCCATACATGAATGTCAAGGTCCTGACAACATCTTCAATCATGTTCCTCAGCTGAGAAAGTGGCACACTAAAAAAAAAAATTTAAAAGGTACAGCAATGGTTATAACATCTTTACTATGAGTAAGTACTCCTCCTAGAACACATAAATGTGTACTATTACTCATGTTGTTCAGCAGTCTCTATGAAGAACTTGAATTTGCCATATTCTAGAATATTGCTATTTTCTAACCTACAAGTATTTCTGAGATCTTATTCCCTTCAGAGGAAATGAAAAAGAAACTGAGATGATGGATATGTAAAAGATGAGAATAAAGTCAATCAAAAAGTGGAATCATAGGTATAAAAACTATTTTTAGTAAAAAGAGTATGTTGTAATCCCTTTCTTGCTTTTTTTTTGTTAGAATAGTACAATTTGAGGACACAAAAAACTTAAAGGAAAACAAAACCTTTCCTTTGAAACTCACTTTTCTTCAGGAAGGCCAATTACAAGCAACTTGTCAGATTCTTTCCAGTAAACAACTTGAACCAGTTTTTCACATAAGAAAAGGGAGGAACTAGAAAAATAAAATAAAAAATAATTCTGTTAGCAGTCTGAAGTTATAAAAGAGTTAAAAACAATTTCACTGATTTAAAAATCCTAGTCACTGCTACCCACTACAAGGAAATTCCCCCAAATCAATGCACCTGCAGGCTGAGCAGTCCAACTTCAGGCATGTTGTTTTAGTTAAAATGTTACTGCTTAAACAGGCTGAGTGACTCTGGTTTTGTCTACAACTTGATACTAAAGCCATGTTGCTGCACATGTATGTACAAAGTAATAAAAATAGCAATACATTACATTTCAAATATTTTACCTGATAATCTCGGTACCAGTAATATTTTCCAGTATGTCAGACAGTGTGAGAAATATTCCTCTCACACTTTTCAGTTTTTGGGATGCTTCAGATATGGGGTACTGATAAAGAATTTCTTGCTGTGAAGAAAGTTAGCTGTTAGTTAAGCAAAGCAAAACGAAACACCTCCCCCAAACTCCCCACAGAAAACAAGAATTTTTTGTTGTTGTTGCAACAGGCTTTTTTTTTAAACATGAAAGCTTTTCTCATAGACTTTCATATGGTATTGAAACATGGAGTGGGCTGCATGGCCATACTGGAAAGTTCTAAAATGCACATAAATATTTCTGACAGTTTTAAATTTTCTATTTTATAGGGAAGCACAACTTATTCAGAATCATTATTACATGGAGAAATATAAAATAACAAACAGTATGGCCATTGTACACTATTAACAAATCTGATTCCAAGAGATAGGAAGAAATTCTTTACTGGGAGGGTGGTGAGGCCCTGGCACGGGTTGCCCAGAGAAATTGTGGAGGCCCCATCCCTGGAAGTGTCCAAGGCCAGGTTGGAGGGGGCTCTGAGCAACCTGGCCTAGTGGAAGGTGTCTCTGCCCATGGCAGGGGGGTGAAACTAGATGATCTTTAAGGTCCCTTCCAACCCAAACCATTCTAGCATTCGGTGATTCCAATATTTGTACAGTTCTTTCAATATTTAAATTCTGATGTAAATCATAATCAAAAATACAGCTCTTCAAAAAAACCAACAGTAAGAATATGAAAACTCCAGTCTCTCTATAAAACCCTACCTAACTGCTTTACACATACAGCATAAAATACAACAGAGGTATGTAACTCAAATACCATACACCATTAACATTTCTCACAGAACCTCTGACCCTTTGTGTCAGCATACTCCTAAAAAAAAGTCACCTTGACGCTCAGTAAAGATGAATGTTTGTGACAATTAGTCTTCTTTTCCTAACCAGTTTTTTGAAATAAATTTTTCAGGCAAGGACTTTCAAAAATGTTGCATTATTTCAGCAACCATAAAAACAGGCAAACATGATACCCTGTAATTTATTTCTTTCTGACAAATCATGATGGGCCAAAAATAATGCATGTAATATTAAGCATTTCCATTGCAAAGAGTATAGTAAATTTTCTTTCTACACAAACAAAAGAAACATAGGCATGATTTATATCCCTATTTATATCACTAAGCACATTCAACCAGTGCCAACACCCATTAGAAAATTTTCCTTCATCAACACCAACAGAATGTAAAGTTTCAATACTGAAAGACCTGGAAAACTCTTCATTCTTATCCAATTTAATTAGCTCTATTTACAAATACTCATTAGTGAAAAGGATCTTTTTTTCTGGAATCAATCCCTCAACTGGAGAAACCCTGCTGTTTTCTAATTACAGCACTGCAAAGGGCCAGAAAGAGCCTTTATTCCACCCCTCACTATGAACTGGGGCCTTTACACAAAATTAATTTGCAAATTATCTGTACCCTTTTCCAGGGAAAGAAAAGCTGGCTGTCACAAAGGGGCAGAGCAGTGCCACATCTGTATATAGTGATTTACCGAGGTTCAGCACATGCCATCATACCAGGTCAGCAGTCTCATAGCAAGCCTAGAGGTCACAGGCCAAACGCAGTGGAATTAATAAATGATAAGCAGCTCATTCCTTAAAAAGTGTAAACCCTCCCTCAACCCAAAAATCCAGACCTGGACAGACTCTGAACTAATGACTTCTAGTAATACCATCGTGTAGGAGGAATATGAACATTATTCCTTTTAAGACCTGGTATCACAGAAATCAAGTCAAACACAAAGATGTTATAGTTGCACGCTGGTACAAGCAACGTATAATTGCAATACTGACCTTAAATATAAAAAACCCAGGATCAATCTTACTCACACCCCCCACGGGCACACACACATCCCAGATGATTTCCAGTACTGCTTGCTTTCTTTTATAGCTGAACAGACAGAGCTTACAAGTCTTAAAGCTCATTAATTCTATTTTTAGGTGCCAAAAGCTTTCAAGTGGAAGCATTAGTTACCAGTTCTAGTTGCCATAGTTTACATGGATGTGACCTGCATACCACGCCTCCTTCGGGTACGGGTAGAGCAGTTTAGCAAAGGATCATATTGTTATTTATGGCATAGGTGTATCGCAACTTCAGTGCTCATTTCAAGTACTGTTTGAACTAAATCTGGGACATACACCTGCAGGATACAAGGTGCTTGATGTTCAATAAATTGAATAAAAGACAAATGCCTTGAAGAAGGCAGCAGTCTTTTGTAAGGAAATTTTATAAAGAGCTTGATTACACCAGCAAAGCATCCCTCAACATTAGAGGCTTCGTAGCTGCCAAGACTTCTCAGGAAACAATTATTCCATGGTGTGAAGGGACAACGTGCATTACAATCCCTCTTTTACCTCTGCTCAGTGTTTGGGATTAATCCAGTTTCTTGGGAGAGTGTAAAGAAATAATGAGGCAAGAAAGCAGTACTCCATTTACTCTGAAGTGCAGGAATTGCAAGTAGGCATGTGCATGTCTATTCCCCTACCAACAGAGGAGCCAGGGACCCTGAAATTATTTTTTTTAACGTTTCATAAAGTTTATGGGATCAAGAAAACACTAGTCTTTCAGTCTACAGCAACTGTCCACAGGAGTTCTATCCACATAACATAGCAGTCTTGGATCACTCAAAACTCAGAACTGAAGAAAAAAAGAACTATTTGAAATAAACAAGTGAACTTTGATAAAGAATCTCAAGTTTATTTAATTCACAGTTAAATGAGATCTTTTCATTTTTATTATAAGGAAGCACTAAAGAAGAAAAACAGCGATATGTACTTTTTAGTGGAAGCAGTCTCTGGGTACAGAAAAGAGCCTGGAATGGTGCTGCATAATTGCTACACTATTAAAAACAATAAAAATAACACTGATAAGAGACATTTGTATAAACTAATTTCTGATGACGGTACCTCCCAGAAAAAACTGTAACCTCTCACACGAGTTTGGGAAGAACTACAAACTAAAGCTTAACAAGCAACGGAGCACAAATTACCTTAAAATTATTATGTTAAGAGCATGATTTATCTTACAAATCAAGTACTCTAGAGTTATGAAGCACTGAATTTATGGTCAACTAATAAGTTCTAATTACATCCACTCATCTGTCCATCCTGTCTTCTGCACAAGACAGAGGAAAAAAATATAAGACAATGTCAGGCTATGTATATACCAAAGGGCTGAATTAAAGTTGCACAAGTAGATATAAATCTGTAATTCCTGACCTGTCATCCACTTGACTCTGCAACCTTCACACTTGTTACGTGGCATTATGATATCACGTAATTTTCTAGGGTTCTCCTCCCTAGCCCTTTCTCCAGAAAATAAAATTAAACTCCATTATGTGTAGCTCTAATACTTTTTCGCTATCACGCATCACCAACAGAACAATGTAGACTTGTACCAGTTGAAAAATAGTCTAAAAGGAAGTAAAGACATGTCAAAGAAGGGATGGAGCACTGAGTGAATTTAAGGACAAATTCCAGGGGAGAGAAAGCAAAATGCCTTTCTTCTGCTCCCCCCTCCATCACTGTCCTGGCATCCCTGAGGTCTGGCAAAACTTGTGCTTCGTCTGAGGGCTCATCACAGATAATACAAGATCACTGGGGCACAATGCTAAATTTGAGAAGTCTTTTTCCAAGTGTCTGCCCCTAAAAAATCTGCTTTGTCCATCTGTCATTTTCAGATCAGACAAGAGGCCAAAATCAGCCCCCCCCCACCACTCGGTGTCCCTGCACTGAGAGGAGTAGTTTTGGCTATGGCTACATCCTGGACATCTACACAAACTTACAATGGCTTATGTGAACACTGGCAAAATTCTTCTGAACACAAGAAGGAAAAGAGACATGAAAGGAAGCTTTACAGGACAAAGGGAAAGTACTTCCAGTAGCTCTAAAATGCTGCCCCAAGCAAGAATCAGAGGCTGACTGCAACCAGCAGACAGGCCTGAGTCCTCTAGGAAAAGGCACACTGGCATTTCGAAACAGGAGGAGCCAGACAGACGATGAATGCTGAGTGCCAACAGCTCCTGCTGGGGGAAGTTTTTTTGGCTCGGCAGATTCCAGAGTTCAAGCTGGAGAAGTACAGAAACCATCCCATGGAGCACCTGCGTGAAGGTGCCGCGGCTCTGCAGTCGCACCTCTGGCTGACCTCCCATGCTGACCTCAACTGAGTTCCAGGCCAATTAAGAGTCTGTCAGCACTGATGCTACTTTTTCTCCCCTCTGGAATTTCAGGCCTTATTTCTGCCAAATACGGGCATTTTGCAGGTGACTCAGTACTCAGAACGCTTAGCAAGAATAATGATTCATTTATTTATTTAAGAACAAATGTGGCAGCACTTACTGTTGTCCACTGTTACCTTTCACCTCAGATTTATTCAGTCCGCCACGTACCTCGTCCTTGGACGTTTCTGAATCCAGGGTCAGCGTGAGGAACATGACAATGTGAGGCACGTCCTGTAGAGCCTGCTGAAGGTCCACACTGTCTTCTCCCCACAGGAGCCGAACCAGATTGTTCATACTTGACTGTGCCTGTTTGCTCCTTTGCTGAGAAGTTCCTCCGGGCTCAAATACTGATGTTTCAAACGTAAGTTTAACCTATGAAGACAGTTGGTTATTGTGAAAACAAGGCTGTACTAACAATTGCATCCCAATATCAGATGAAAGAGATGCATTTAGAGCCCTTTAAGAGATTTAAGTTTTCTCAGCTTTTTTTTTTTTAATAATCTCAGAACACAAAAATTCCTGCTGTTTCAAGAAAACCAATTATACATTCAGCATTACATAACCCCCTATTACAAGGGACAAAGCCAGTTATTACACGCCCTATGAGCCGTGTGAGTAAGCATGTGGTTTGCTGTGTTTTCATGCTTAATTCTTAGGGTTTTGAAAATGGAAAAGTATACTTACTGCTCTGGGTTTGTTGTGAACACAAAACCTGTATTACTCTGCCTTTCAAAAAAACACATTATTTGACTTCTTTCAAAATGTCAGAACTCCCCTAAGTATATATCCTGAAGGCTCTTTCTTTGCCATTTTGAGTGCACAGGAAAATTGGTTTAAATTTACATTAGATGTCAAACATCTGTTAAATTGTAACAGTAGCAATTCTCTTGATTTTTCATTTTCAGTATGTTTTCTTAACTGTAAAATCAACAGAGTTTTGTTGCTGTATTTAAGAATTACACAACTACCAAGAAGCATAAAAACTGTTTACATCCCTTGCTGCACTGCCTTTAGAAGAAAAAACAAAATCAAAGCACAGAGCACCCTCTCTTAAATAACAACTTAAAAGTTTAGATTATCAAGCTAACTTTGCCAAAGAATTATATGATATTTTCTCTTCTTTATTTCCCAAATTAAAAACCAGGAATAAACACATTTCCTAACTCACAAGCAACACATAATCCATGATATGAAAATGTTTCATTATTTGCTTTTTAGTTCTACTTTTTATGAGCACTGCCTTAAAAAATTACATCTGTTAGTTGTTCCAGCAGCAATGAAAGAGTTATTTTTTTTATTCTTTTTGTGAATGAACACTTTATTCTAAGTATGAAAGAAAGAGATGGGAGAAACGTTTAGCTCTTGACTGAACATAAAATTGTCATTTCCAAGGAGAAAAAAATGGATTTATTTTCTTGGATGATACCTTAAGTTTTTACCAGTGTTCAAAGTGACTGAAGATATATTTGGACTAAGTAGGCATGCTCACAGTTCCCCCTTTCCTATGTTTTTACTCAAGATTGTTTGTCTGCCTTAAAATACCCATAACATGACTGGGAAGTTCTGAATGTAGCACATCACACCAAATCCTGCTTCTCTGTTAAGTCAGTGACAGTTTAGTCTAAGGACTGATGCAACAAAAAAGGTTTGTGTTTTCCCAGTTGTGATAAATTTGAGAAGCCCAAGCAGAGGGAATTTATACATTTAAATGGAGATAATTTTCATAATTGTGTATGTGTATGCACATACTTCAGGAGAGGAGTGCCAGTAAGAAATAACGATGCTTTAAAACACCCACTGCCTGCCAAACTGGCTTGAAGAGAAGTGTCATCATCAACTCTTACAGCTACATGATTTATATCACTGGCTGCCACCTTCCCATTCCACTCCACTTCTCATGACTCTTTTCCTCTCCTCTTTTGGCTGCTATCAGCTTTCTTCTCTTTCTCTTCCTGTTCCCTGGAATCCTGCCCTCAGTCCTGCTCTCCTTCCCTGTACTACCTCGGTCTTTGCTGACAGCAGCTCATCCCTTGCCCTCATCTCATCACTGCATTTTTAATTCCTTACCCTGCACATTAACAGGGCTTGAGGAGCAGAAACGTCCAACTAAGAAGCAGCTGCCTGTTAAGACCCAGTAACTTGACAGTTCACACTTTCAGAGGTGTGTATTTTCTCCTCCAGCCTTCTGTGACTCAGTTCTCTTTCTCTGTCATGCCACCCGTATATATTTCAGAGCATTTTCCTCATACCCTGTTTAACTTTTTGCAGACTTCCTCAAGGCTCAATAGTAATTTCTCTTCTACTGCATCTTGTCTGTGGCCCCTTATACATGACACTTAGGCTACAGTCTCTACGCTAATGATGCACAGATGTAATTCATGCTGCAGTCTAGCTTTGAGTCTCTCAGTTTTTAAACAACCAGACTCAGTCTGTCTCATCTTAGAGACACAAGCACATGGACCTTTAGGGAAGAGCTCAAAACAAACCAGGCCAAACAGAACTTTAACTCTCCCTCCTCCTGCAGGCATCAATGCTGCCTCCCACATCACTGGAATAGAAAAGGACCAAGAGACTGCATTGCTGCAAAACCTAAAATCCTATTTCTTTTTTTTGTGGAGGGGAAATGAATCTTCACCCTGAACAGTGCACAGGACCTGATTAAATATGACTACTGAAGTGCCCTTTTCTAATTACTATGAAACCCTCCACAGCTTTGATTCCACTTCTCCTAAAGAAAATTGGTTCAACGCACAGCAGAAAACAGAAAATGAAAATGACATGAAAAATGGAAAAAAGCACATAAAAACATTAGTATCCACTCTATATATCATGCTCACATTCTCAATACTCAGAACAGTTCTCAAAAGGAATTCAATCAAGAGGTAAAAAGGAACTTATGAAGGTGGCAGGAACAGCAAACGTGGACGGGAATTTTCTGTTTAGGAAATAAGTGACCAAAGTGGAAAATGACAAGAGTTCTGCAAAGCCACTCAATGTTATAAAGAGCAAGAATGGACAGTTAACTTCTTCTCGTAATGCAGAAACATGGGGATATGAAACGCACTTAATTAGATGGCAATCTAAAAGCCAACAATGAAGGACATAACATAGATCAGTAACATAAATCTCTGATATAGGATGCTGTGGAGGTCAAAGGAATTTTAAGAACTAGATTAACAAAGGAGAATGTGAAAACCTGCAAGTGATCCAACAAGCCCCTAACTATTAACAGCTGAAAGCTGGAAAATAATGACTGGAAGGTCACTGTGTATTTAATTTGTTTCTTAATACTCTTACACATTTGGCAGTGTAGAAGGAGAAAATGTAGCTGTTACACCATTGATCTGCCCCAGAAAGGCATGATTTCTGTTCATCTGCAGGGAAGTGAATGGCTGAGAATATGGATTTTATTACAGACAGAGCTGGTGGCATGGCCTGCCTGCCATTTCCTCTTTTAAGTCTGTTTTCCATGTGCTTACCGTTTGCACAACTGTAACTCAAAATTTCAGCCTGAAATTTTTGATTCTGAATGTCTGCTTCAGGCTGAATATTTTCAGAAAGTTTGGGGTAAAATGGTTCTGCAACTTCTGAATACCAGAGTAAGCAAGAGTGTATTCTTTTAGCATATCTTGCCCTTCCTATTCTGTCTTCTCTGTCTTGCAGTGCAAGGAAACAGCAGCTGTTTTGATTACAGAAAGGGGAAAAAAAAGGACTGATGTAGCATTTGGACTTCTATCGCTCAATAAATACATCAACGTGGCCCTTACGTGCCTGGATTTATTTGCCTAAACTGAGGCAAGGAAAACAAAATTCTGAAAATATAATAACGAGCGATGTTATGTCACATGCTGAAACTGCGAAAATCTAGGGACTTAAGTTTTTAAAATTAATTCCAGCAATTTTTAACACTGAATCCAGAAAAGCGGGGGACTTCAGTTATGGAAATAACTTGCATTTAAGTAAGAAAGCTTTAAACTTCATCTCATTTGACATTTTGCAATGTAAGATGAATGTGAATACATTAACAATTTTGCTTGTATTACAAAATCTCAGATACAACAACCCTCTGTTACTTTAGCAACATGAACACAGTGTTCTACACTGCAAAAAAAAAACCCCAGAACTCTGTATTTAAATCTTCTATGGTCTATTCCAGCAATCACTCTTCTGGCTTGACTCAAACTGCAGGGTAAAAAAAGAATAATTGCACTTTAATAAAAGGTTTGGAAAGCCAACATGACAAACTGTTACACATTTCAAGTAATTGCTGTCTATTTGACAGATTTACTGACAATGTAAACATTAACGTTGCATTAAAAGTGACTGCTCTGTAAAGGGCTGCATTGCATTTCACCAACAAGTAATACATATACTCTAATCTAGCAAGGATACAATTACATAAACTATATAATCTCTGCTTTTTTAATCATTCTGTATTTAATAGCAGTTACAGAAACTCCGTATTTGGTAAAAGACAGAAAAGACAAGGTTTTTCTCCCATGGAGCTCTGCCAAAACCTGACCACAACTCTGGTAGCTTCATACTGTCGAATATCTTGGAAAGCTTCCTGAACTGACATCCCAGTACTCAGTTCCACTGCAGTTACAGATGTACTTCCACAGCCACTTGCACTACACAGGTTGTGAACCGAGGCATATTTAAGAAAACCTAAAATTTCCACTTTTTATCTCTCAACTGTAAAACATTTCTATTATTATCATCACCCCATGTAATCAGCCTGAAGAAAAACCTTCTTGAAGAAGTACCTCTTGTACTACAATTTTTAAGCTGCTCCTTTTCACATCTGTAAGTTGCAACTTTTATCTTCTCTTCCTGTCCACCAGGAAATGGATTTAAGCAGAATAACTCAAAACACTAAATTTTATGCTATTAACATCCTAGGTAAGTAACAACTCTCCTGGTTTAGTTCTGAAATAGTTATTTAAGTCTTTACTAGTTCTTTAATTCTTCATTATAGCCCTAAAATTATTATTCAGCTAGAAGAAAAGATACATGCACTAGGTTTGGGGGGGAAGAAACATTCTTCATCAGGTCAGGTTTTTGTTGTTTGGGTTTTTTTTTTTTTTTTTTTTTTTTTTTCCCCCCATCAATTTTCATCACTGTTAAATTTTGAAAGATCTTAAAAGCATTTAATCTGAAAGCTATTAAAACCCCAAGAATTTCTTCAATTTAAATATTAAAGCAGTGTTAATTTCTCCATTTAAATGCTCTTAGATATTTTTAGTAGCACTACTTGTTAATTCAGGCTTGTTTTTATTCTCCTGTGGTTTGTAAATCTTGTTTTACAAGAAAGTATTTCCAGAGCAATTTTTACCATTTTAAGAACAGTAATTGACAAAAAACACCCACTACTGTTCTGCGGACATATTTATTTTTAAGCTAGACATCAGTACCTTGCTTCATGCGTGGTTGGGCCAGACTGCACATCTCCAGCCCTGTGTTCTGCCTCCTCAATTAAAAAAAGGCCAGAAACAATATTAACTTTGTTATGGAGGATATTGGGAATAAATGTTCAACTACTGTACCTGCATAGGACCTGGAATGCAAGACAAAACCCTTTCTATGTTTTCAGAATTCACATCGACGTCATTTACAGCAACTAGAGCATCGCCTGGAGGTGAAACAGACAAAAAGTGAGAAAGTTAGTTGGTATCACACCACAATACAAAGCCAAAGTGTCTTGTTTTAAACATTAGCATGACATAGAAACAGTCATAATGTGTATTTGTTACATTTCAGTAGATGGTTTCTACATGCAACATTTACTATGTTTAGAACCATTGGTCTGTTACCTCAATGCTCTCAAGGCCTCACTGCTGTGCTTGTGTCATTTTACAAAAATCATCAAAACACAGAATGGTTTGGGTTGGAAGGGACATTAAAGCTCCACTCATTCCAAACGCCGCCCTACCATGGGCAGGGACATCGTCCACTATCCCAGGTTGCTCAACACTTCCTTGAACACTTCCAGGGATGGGGCATCCACAGCTTCTCTGGGCCTCACTGCCCTCACAATAAACAATTTTCTCCTAATATCTAATCTGAACTCCCAGTTTGAATCCATTTCCCCTTGTGTCTCACTACAGGCCCTTGTAAATAGTCTCTCTCCATCTTTCTCGCAGGCTCCCTTCAGGTACTGGAAGGCTGCAATGCGGTTCAGTCTGAACAATCCCAATTCTCTCAGCCTTTCCTCATAGGAGAGGTGCTCCATCCCTCTAATCATCCCTCCTATATAATAACTGTCCAAGCCTTTTCCCTCCACCCAGGCTTTTATCATTCTTGTTACTTGACCAGAAAACACAACAATTTCACCCATCAGGTTATTTCTCTCCCAGCCCTCCGAAATCACCTCTGTTCGCTTCCCAATCCTTCCCAGCGCTACCTCCACTGATACCAACACCCCTGTTCCCAAAAGCACGGCAAAAAACTCACTCTTCTGTTGCAGTTTACAAGTTCTAGGCCATCACTTACACCAAAGGTTGCAGGTGCTGGCTGAGCCTAACTCTGGGAGAATCCCGCCACCCTGAGCCCCTCTCTCTGAAGCAGTCCTGGCACTTATTGCGCCTATCAGTAACTCTTAGCTTAGTTCACTGAACTGGCAGAAACCCATTCATTCTTCCTCATTTCTCCTTTGTCTCTCAAGCCACATCACAATTTAGTCCTTTGCCTACTTTTCCATTCCTTGTCCACTGCTGTGGCTTCTTCCTCTGCTCTCTCCATGGTTTTATCTGCCAGTTTTTCCTGCCTAGCAGCAACTTGCATTTTCTACATCTCACACTCTTCCCATCACTGGCAACGGAGAGAAAAAAACCTTCAAAATACCAAAGAAAAAATTATTAACTGCAAATGGAAAAGGTTTGAAAAATTAAAGGCACCAGTCATGAAAGCAAACAGAACCAAATCAGAGCTTACAAACTTACAAATCCACATTCAAGTTTGAAGTACAAACACCAAACTGGGCTGTCTGTCTGAAGAAAAATATTCTTGAAAAGTATCCCAGTGATAATCAGTTGATAACCTCTGTCTCATCCCTCTCAGAAAGATGCAGGTTTAAGCATGGAGTGTGCAAGAAAGATATGAGACCAGTGGAAAAGAAAACCAGCCTGTGACGTTAGAAAACATAAAAGTAAAATAACACAAAGAGATAAACTATGTAGACCTGTCAAAGGGAATAGGAATTGCAAATGAAAATTAGAATTTTTTTACCATTCATCTACTTTCAAAAATAAAATGAAAAAAAAAAAAAAAAGAAAGAAAGCAGTGTTAAAGGATACATATTAAAGATAGTCCAGGTGTGGTTGTGGGAGACTAAAACCAAACTATTTGATTATTTAAGCTGGCAATTTAGAACATCAGTTTAACGTTTAAGATGAGATTTTAGGTGGAACCCAAGTCAGAAAAAACTCTCACTAAAAGGACAGTTCTTCATGGTTTCTCTACTGTCAACACCCAAAGCTGGAAGCACTTTTCAGTATAAAAGAAAGACCGTATCACAGAGGAAGAAACCAATAAGTATTACTGGAATAACAGAAATATAATGGAATTGAGTATTATATTCATTCTGAAGAAGGTAGTCAAGTAACAAAAAAAAGGAAAAAGACAAACACAACACCTGAATGCATCAGAAAAGGCCTTTCCTTAGAATGTAGGTGAGTGACCCCATACAGAGTCCTCCTTAACAATCTGTCATGGTTAAATGAGGCAACACAAATTCATGACAAGAACTACATGAACTGACTGCCAGTGGCACCAGGATATAGGACTTGATGCTTCATTAGGTCCTTTCCAGAGCCAAATATTCAACTTCAGAGTAATAAAATAAGACTTTATTTTCTATTTGATTTTCTGTGGTGTCACTTTCAGTTGTATCTGCTTTCTGTCCTATTGGGTGAAAAACTTGATTAGCTCGTACCTTCTGTCTGTAGCAAGGGAAATAAAGAAATTAGCTTCTTACCTAGCATTGAAAGTGACTCAATTCCAAGGTCATTCTTATGTGTGAGTTAAAATTTGGAACAGCAAATTGAAAACCAAGCCTCATTTTGCTTGACCTGCACAAAGACTCACAAAGTACCTCCATATCCTCTCCAAGAGGCAGTGTAAAGAGATTAGAAAAAGGTGATGGATTTGTAGCAAATGTGCATGTTGGTATAATTATACTTTAGGCCTTCACTTGGCAACAAAAGTGTGATCAACTACATAAATAAAGCACTGAACCACTGTGAGGTTCAGTATGTATTTCAGTTTTCAAGGCAGAAGGTTTGTTTATCTCAAAGTGACACAGTGATGAGAATGACATGCATACTAAGGAAAAGCACAACCTGCCTCTCCAAGGTCTCTCCGTTTCCTGAGACTCCAGTAAATCCCACAGAATGTGAAAGTTTAGAAGAATACTGACAGTTATCATTATTTCTCTGCTCTGCCTTCTTATTAAGTTCCATCAAATGCAACAGGAATTCTTCCCAGGTAAAAGGTCCATTGCTTAAAATCAGTACAACACACAGTGAATGAGTGAAAGACCATTCTTAACTAACCATCAGTAAGGAAATACTGAATTCCCCCAAAACATATGCAATATTCCTTTTTAATGCACCTGACAATAATGAACCATTCACTCTTACTTTACATTAAAGGAAAATTCATTCCTACTCTTTCTGACAGCAAAACCAAGAAAAGGTTAAGTTCTGTTATGCACATAAAAATGTTACCTTGCCTTGGAATAAGTTAAATTGGTTTTTCTCTTTCAAGTAATGACAGCTCTCTCTACCTAACCTCTGTGTTTCTTGATGCACAGCACAGTGAACTTTTAGCCTATCAAATCCTCAACACAACAGTAATTTGAAGACCGAAAAGTTTGAGAGTCAAACAGCATTTAAAAGCCATTCACCAAGTCCATGCCAGAGTCCTGGGACTTGAAAATTAATAATGAAAGGCAGGGCATTCAGACTACTCTACTATAACAAGAATCATAAACAGAATTACTCTGTGCTTTGTTAAGAATGCTGTATTAAAAATCATCACTCACAACTAAAGAAAGCATTAGTTACGCTTCTACTCAACCGGAGCACTGTTTAAACAAAAGTTGTTTTGTGTTCTGTTTGCTTAGTCCTTACTAGAGACCTTAGGAATTCTGTTGTAAAGACAACAGTCATCTGATCCACAAAGCCATTCACAGGAGCTGCACACACTTTGTAAAGCCACGTGCACCTTGGCACTTGAGGGAATGTTTTGGAACCACATCTCCCAGGGTGGAATACACAAAGACACTTTGGAAGAGGAGCCATAACTATATACATGTTACATACTCAAAGTGTTTTATTTATTCAATGCCTAATGTACATATGTAAAACTTTCATTGCAGAAGTAAATATTTATCCCATTTAATTGGTAAAAATGTAATCATGTACCATAAATGGAAGAGCTTTCCAGAGGACACAGCCAAAGCAGTCCTGTAAGGCTGCCTTCCTTCTTCCCAAAAATACTGTATCACTATCAAAGAAGAGCAACTTGATATACAGCTGAGAAAAATCTATATTCATCACTATGGTCTTTCCAGAATTGCAGCTGGGAGGTGGTGGGGGCAAATGTTCGCATTTTTTCCTTCTTTTTGCCAAGCACAATAGAGACTATGAAGTAACAGAGTAAATTACATCACTGGGCAAAGTAGGAGGTATGCAAAATTATGAACACAGAGTATCTTTAAAGCAGGAAATGACCACAAGACAAGCCTAGTGAGAAAATTAATTGCAGTGCAAGAGTTTATACATGCAAGTATTACGTTGTTAGAGTTTCCTATCTACATTTAATTTGAGAATTGTCTCCTCTCCTTTAGCAGTGTGAAAAAACTTACAGAAAGTGAGATTTTACTTAGGTCTTCAGACATTAAGTATGTAAAAAAATTGCACAAATGTATAAGTTTAACTTAATTTCACTTAATGCTTAACAAATTTAGGTTAAATGGAATAAAAACCTAAATAGTGTTTGCAGTTGTTTAAGTTGGTCTAACTCGATGGTCTGCAGAGTTAAGTAAGGAGAATTATCCCAGACTAAGTATTGGTGAATTACAGATGTAGAGAGAAACTTTCGAACAAAACCTTACTCAGTTCCATTTTCAAGAGAGACATTGAACAAGTGCAATAAGGCAAATGAATTTTCTTCAGGCAGCTCCAGGATATCAGACCTTGAGTTAACAAATTTACTATTAGAAAAAATATATTTCCTTCTGTAAGAGACTAGGTTTAGATCAGGTATTAGGAAAAAAATTCTTCCCTGTGAGGCACTGGAACAGGTTGCCCAGAGAAGCTGTGGCAGCCTCACCCCTGGAAGTGTTCAAGGCCAGGCTGGACAGAGCTCTGAGAGCCTTGGTCTAGTGTGGGGCTCGAACATGATAATCTGTAAGGTCTCTTCCAACCCAAACCATTCTATGATTCTGTCATTCTCTTTAAGGAACAAAGTAAGTTTTACTTCAGTCTCAATAATAATGAATAATCAAGCTTTTGAGTTCTATCAGTTATTATAAAAAATCCACAGAGAAACTGTAAGATCCTCATAAACGTTCTCCACACAATGTCAAGCAGAACTAAATTTTACTTGAGTGATAGAACAGAGGGAGGGGAGCCAGGAATTCTTTCCTATTTTATTTATTCTGTCTTTCCATCTTCTCACGAGAAGAGACTTCTCCCAATCCAGCCAGCAGCAGGTCAGAACAGCATGTATTGATCTCAAACACCCAGTTTGTGCACAGCTGATGAAATTTTTCCTGTCTCTTTAAAGACAAAGTATAGAAAAGTCTTTGGCACTGCTGACGTCCCTAAAATGTTTATTTCAGAACTGCCTCTCTCTTTGCCACCTGAGGCAAGGCACAGGACTATCACTTCTGTTAACTATCCATTCCCTAGTTATAAACCCGCAAGTACCATTTCTAAAAGTAGTTCTCCAATGCATTAAGCCAAGACACACTGACTGGTAAGTGAACACCACTTCCATACTGTGATGGAAAATGAGCGTTTTTTTTCCTGAATTCATCAGAATCAAGTTGTTCACATGGGAGAGGATGGAGGAGTCTTCTGTCATGGAATCTTGGTATTGAGTTTCCTCTGTTCTTGGTAATGACTTGGTGGAAGCACTTAAGAAGTATTCATATATGCCTTTCCAAAAAAAGGCAAACTATGGAACACATTCCTACTGAAGAAAGCCAGATCGGTTGTTTTATATGTTAGCAGGCTGCTTTCACCCAAACTAATGCTGCAGTGCTTCAAGAGGAGATTAAAAGGACATAAGTGACATCCCAAATGCCACAGCGAGAACACAGCAAAGCTTACACAAGCGCTGGGTTTCCATCTCGCCTGCCCAACATTTCTATTTTGGAGAGCCTTCTCAAGAAATACACCAGATATCGTAACCCCACATAAAAATCTCAAACTCTCACAGTATTTTTAATCCTTTCAAGGACATTTTTTTCCTGGCAGGACTCTAAGAATATAGACCTTGCAGCAGAAACAGCAGTCTGTCGCCTTTGCACACCTTTTCAAAACTGGATTATTAGAGTGCATTTTTACGATCATCCACAATTAATTGGCATCCTTGGGGAGTTTTCACAATTTTTTAACAATTGTATGTACTGGTAAGGTAAGAAGATTCATGCTGAGATATCTGGTGATGAGAGCAGTAAGATAGTTTCAAAGAGGATCACAACAATATGCTCTGCTAGCAATAAGAGCTTTGTTGTACTTTCAGTGTAATTGAAATTACTTTTTCATTTGTACTGTAGTAAAGATGATGTTCATCAGCATCTACAAGAAGATTTCCCTGCTGTGAATAGGACAGATTTCAACCTCATGGGGAGTGGGAAGCAAATCATAATGGCATTTCCTATCATTATTTGTCTGGATCTAAAAGGAGCTTTTCCTCTTTGAAGATATACTCAAAGAAGAGACTAAAAAGTTTTCCACAGCAGACCAAGCTTTGCATACTGTTGAAAATTAACTTAAGCAAAGAAAATTTTTTTGCCAGAAGTACAAAAGACACTTAAAAAACTTGAGATAAAAGCAGCTGTATTTCATCTTAACCACAATGAGATTGACAGGAAGAGTTTAAAAACCAGCAAGGTTTTGAATATTTAAGATGGATGCTGAATTGCTAAATATTTAAAAAAAAAATAATAAAAGAACTGATAAACAACACATGGATGGAGTGCCATCTTTTTAGAGTTACAAAGTAGCAGGGTTTTTTTAGCTTGAAAAACTGTTGTATTTACTTTCATATGGTCAGTGCCTGCATTCCGCTTGGTTAATAAAATAGAGCAACAAGACTTACGACTTCCATATGCAATCTTAAAAACAAAAATTAAAGTGTAGTGCACAAATAATAAACAGATGTTTTAAGTGTTCAAAGCTATAAGGGATACACATTTCAAATCAAATAAAAGAAGCCACCTGAGGAAAGTGATTATTAAGGATGGAAAACGCAGCTATTTCTACTTAAAAATGTTAAAGCAATAACCACTTTGCGAGTCAAAATGACTGCTGTAAACTGGTCACCAGGAAGATCACCGGATGTCATTTTAAAGCATGTATTTTAAAAGGAAAATATAGTTTGTATTTGCTTCACAAAATGCTACAAGAACTGGTCTGCACTGCTGGAGGCTGTTAAAATACTAAAAAGCAAACCAAGAATGGGTTAATGTCTATGCATACATAAGTAAATGAAGATGAACAGAGTTATAACCAAAACAGCCAGCAGGCACCATGCTGTAGTGATGAGATAGTCCTCATTTGTGATGGCTCAAGAAGCTGCTCACTTTTGCGCTCATTCTTCAATTTTAGAGTGACCGCAAAAATATTCTTTACTGACTGTTTCAGCAATTCACAACAGGATTCCTAAAACCTACTTTTACCAACAACAATGGACAGGCAAAGGTCTACTGTATTTTTTTGAACTTTCTGTCCAATTTCAGATCCCATGAGGATCTACTGAACTACAGTTCCTTCAAGACCAGCCTTTGGGTGCATACCACAGCTATCCCATCCTCTGATGTGCAATACAGATGAAGTAAACCAGACAGTTTTTTGACAAGAACAAAGTTTTTTTTACTGTATATTCTTTATGCAGACAGCACTGAAACCTGAGCATCTAATTTATGCAAAGCATCCCTATTTCTAGACACCACATAAAAATTCCAGAGTATTCAACTTCACTATAGATATGTAGTTTGGAAGTATTTTTATACGAAAATTATACATGTTATACTGTTGGCACTGAATACAGCTCATTTTCCCAGTAAAGAGCTGAATAACTCCAGCATGCTTAAAACTATTTTGTTTTCAATGTGCAAAAACAAGGCAAGGGTTGGTGACAGCCTAGGACATATTAAACTGCAAGACACTTTAAGTTAAATGTTCTATTTGTAACAAAACAAAACCCCCCCAGTTTTTGTCCTCACTAACTCTGGGAATCATTAAGTGCAGTAGATGAAATACTATCTCTGTTTAGGTTCACTTGATCTCCTGGATCTGGTATTTGCCTACGCTGTTTTGACTTCACACCTGCTCTTACAAACATGCCATATACAAATTTTTGTTCCAAAATTAACTTACAGGTTATAAATACACACTCTAACACTAATTAGATTAAAAACCATTAGGCAGATCAAGTTGAAACTCACTCTCTCCTCCCCCACAGTCCACATCCCCCACTTCTTGACTAATCAGTTCTTGCTGGTGAAATTTGAAAGTTATCCAATTTTCCCTCTGGAGTATTCTTTAGCATCCTTACCAAAAACACGTGCTGGAAGAATCAGCTAGTCAAAGCACGATTTGCCTTTTTATACAGAGAGCACTGGAATTTCAAAAGCACTCATGCTGACTTTGTGGGATTTGTGCTACTACAGTACTAAGATTTTCATGCTCCTCTAACCAACATCACATCTTTGCTCTCTTGCTCTGTGAGGGATCAGCTTCGAGGGTAATTAACCAACCTCCTGCCCTTTACAGATGTGGCCTGGTTGTCTCACATTTACTGGCTCCGAGGTTGGCATCCTGTGAGTGCCAGGTCCTTTTAATGGCCTCAATTGAAGTGGGAGTATTTCTGCTCCCTCATTTCCACTCCCAGCAGTTCATTCCCCTCCATTATTCACGTTCGGGTCCTTGTCAGACCTTCTGTGACCCAAGTATAAAATACTGCACCCCCAAAAAAGCTACACAGCCAGTTTTCCTTCTGGGTTAGTTTCTTGCCATGTTATTTAGTTGCATCAGCTCATGGAAGCCTCCAACAAGCCAAACCAACACAAGGGAGAGTGGCTAAGCTGACTCACTGACTCCCCAAACTGCATCACCGCTATGGACTTGCAGTCTCCTGATCACAACTGCTGAGGAAGCAGCTGTTAGACTTGCTAAACAGAAAAACAGCCAAACAAGGCTGTGCAGCAAATTTGTAACATAGAGCTTACTTGGTATTTTTTCCTCATTTTTATGATACAAAATGCATTTGAAGCATATACAGTAACGCTTTTTATCTAAGGGGGATGCTGTGGAAAAGAATGAAAATTAAATACAGTATTTGGCAGACTATGGGTTTTCCACTTATCTAGAGAGAAAATCCTGCATTAAATTAAAGGTGGGTGCTGCTGGTGGTGCATTTGTTGCCCCAAGTTCAAGCTGCTCAAGCCGGGACACTAAGGGATAGTCATCTCCTTACTGCTATTAACACCTTTTAGGTTATGACACATGTTCTTAAAACCACTAATATAGTAAAATTGGCCAGGTAACAAAGCATCAGATGCCATGACATTGATTAAAAATGATCCCTCAAGAACTGATGTAACTGCTTATGTCTCAGGAACATTCAAATCAGCTGCCACAAAAAGCAAAAAACCCCATAAATCTTCTAGTGCAGAAGTTGATTATTTCTTTGATTACTTACCAATGAAGATTTGACCTGTTTTCACTGCAGAACTACCTGGCACCAAGCCATGTACCACAAGCTTCTCTTCACTGACTCCTCTGACAACTTTATCCTTCCTGCCTTGTTTCTCTGCTCTTCTGCTGCTCCAGGAGGACTGATGGACAATTCCTACTAAGGCCTCCAGCAGCCTCTGCTGCTCCTCTTCTCCAGCACTGCACAGTTTTCTGGGATTTACATAAACATACACATCTTTGTACTTTGGCTGAACAGTGACACCCATCTTCTGTGTGGACTGGTGTTTCAATATAGAAGTAGGACCAGTGGAGTGCACGTTACAACTTCCACTGCCTTTCTTACCAGAATGCTTTGGTAAAAGATTCTTCTTTTTTAATATTTTGGTCCATTTCTTCAGTTCATACTTTCTTTCCTTTCGTGATCCCTCTTGAATAATTTCAGCTTCATTTTCACGAAACCTGACATGATTCACTGGTGGCATTTCTGGACAGCTGTTCTGGAGCAGAGTTTCTTCTTCACTTTCACTCAGTTCTAAATAAAATAATTCCCCATTTTTCTGCACACCATCCAACCACTCAGGTTCAAGGTCACTGGGAAAGAAAGAAGAATAATCAGTGACAGTTCTGATAAGGAAGATCACTATGCAAGTGACATCTGATTGTTTTAAGGAGGGAGGGGACAAAGAATGTGCAAGGGATTAAAAAAAAAAAAAAACAACAAGAAAAAGGAAGTTAAAAAATAGTTGCCTCCTGAACACTGATAGCTCAACTGCTTTACGTTTGGCATAAGGATTAGAGCTTGTTTTAGACAAATTATGGATATGGCAAGTAAAGACATCCTTCCCAGATCTTAAAACAGTTTCTTCAAATGCCTTACAGAAAAACAGCCATTGCAAAAAGCAACACTCCCTTTTCGGAAAACAAACAACAAATTACAACAACAAACCATTTATTTCATACAAGTTTTAATTAGCAATTACATTCACGGGCATGATGGAGCTTTCTCTTAGAGAAAAAATGCAATCCTATTTGTTCTCTTGTATTATTTTTGCCTTTATAATATAGTGAGGGTGGGATTTTTGGGGTTGTCCTGTGCAGAGTCGGGACTTGGACTCGATGACTTGTAGGTCCCTTCTAACTCAGGATATTCTATGATGCTATGGGAAGACAGATTGTACTGTCAGCTCTTTGGAAAGACAAGATTAACATTTTGAAATCACTTAAATTTACAAAAAAAAACCCCAACAAAACAAACCAACCCAAGACGAAACCTAGCTCACACTTCTTAAAGTCTAAGCTTCAAATAGCACATTCAAGCTCACACACAAAAAGACACACTAAAATAAGGCAGCACTGCTACAGAAACAGTTCTGGCAGCTGGAGTGGATCACTTTAAAGTCACAAGCAACACGCTGCTGTAGAGCAAAGACAAAGCAGCTCCAGGATGTATTAACAGAAGTACCATCAGCACAGTGCAAAAAATTTTTTGTCCTAATTTGGCAACAATGATGTGTCAACCACATCCAATTTTGGATTGTACATTTTAAGGAAGATGTAATGACTGGAACGTACCCAGATCACAGAGACAAACAGTAAGTAGTGTATAAACATGCTTTAAAGGGAAAGAGGCTGAAGGAAATCATACTCTTTTGGCTGAGGAAAAACCCAGAAAAACCTCGAAAAACCAACAACCAGAAAAATAGCTGATGAGAGGCAACAGGCCAAATGCACCTCAAGGTAAACCACCGAGTGTTACTACAGGATAAGGTTCATTAATGATCAAAGTAGGAGTACTCAGAGGTTTAATTATCTAGAATGCTCTGTATGGAAGACTTCCGAGAACAGGTTAAGACTAGTTCATTCATCCTGACTAGATTACAAACAAATCTGCCTGCATAAAAATCATATAAGAATAAATTAGAATGGAGAACGACATCAGAATTAATATAATTGTTTAAAGTTAGCATACATTTGTACATTTTATACCAGAACTAATTTTACAGAATAAAGAGCGCAAGTTTTGTTTAGAACTAGTGTTAAATAATTCAAATGGAGCATTAATTTGATAACACATATATGAAACAGCTTCAAAGTCTAGCTAAGCAGAGGACATTATGCAAAGACATTGCACCACAGCACCCTTAAGCACTCAAAGAGAGGACCTGGCTGGACTAATACAGAAAACATTGGCATTACCCTCTTCCTGGAGCCCCAGTTACTGAGAGGAGCCTGTGCAGGTTGTAGACGGGAAGAGACATCACGTATTTCCTCTGCATTTATTAATTTTTTTTGCCCAAGTCAATAGTTTTAAAACAATGGCCATGACTTGTGATACTTTGGCTACTCCTGATGGTCATGGGTAAGTCAGAGTTTGCAACTTCTACTAAGTCCTACCCAAGATCTTCAGTATCTGAATCAAGGCTGCTAAGGCCAGACAGTATCTGATCTAACACTTCCTAAAAGGTGGCAGGCAAGAAATAACATGCCAGAGGTTTTTCCTCGTTTTGTTTTTTAAGTACTCCTGTATTATAGTATATGTAAGCAAAATTAGGAAAAAAAAAATTAAGGAAACACTAAAAATTTACAAAGAAATAACATTTGGATTGGCAGAAACTCCCGTGATGGATCACAGTCTTTTCATTCCCTCTATGAGAGGGATTGTTCTCTTTGGCAAAGCTCTTTCTTCTTTGGGGTAGATGTCAAAATTTCAACTTGGATGTCAGTTCACACACGTTTTCCAGCTTTACTGTCTATTCTTATTAGAATACATATAATGGACTAAGAAAAAAAAAGAGGTGCGCATGTGTGGTGTTTACTTTATAATGTTAAGGAACTATCACTTTCTCAATACAGATCTGTAAAAGCAAAGTCTGACACAAGAAATCTGCACCTATGTTTTTTTCTCCTAATGCAGTAGTGTCACAATTGATTTAAACTAAGCACAGAAAAAAACCCCTCATTTCCATCTCTCTTTGCTTGTGTCAAAACATCCACTTTCACCTAGGCCTGGGGGCTTCAGTTAAGGGATTTAAAAATCTGAAAGACCTATGTTCCTCTAAGAGCAGTTTCACTGATCCCACACAGGTATTTCTTCCTTGAGATAAATGCCTGAAAAACTGCGCCAATCGAAATTGTCCCTGTATGGAAGAATGATATACCAGAAGCAAAGGATCCAAGTTCTGTTTCTGAAGCCAAGAGAAGGCTCTTCTCACCCAAGGAAACTGGATCAATAAAACCATTAACATCTTGACTCTGCCCAAGGCAGGTGGGTTGGAACTAGATGATCCTTAAAGTCCCTTCCAACCCAAACCATTCTGTGATTCTATGACCTGTGAGCCTGTTTTAAAGCAAATAAACAACAAATCAAGGGTTAACTGCTTTTAGGTAACTGTGCTCAAGTTAAATTCCACCCGTGTGAGACTCTGCAGAAGTGACGATCATCATCTTTAGTTTCCCAAACCTTTGGCTATGCCACAACCAAGTGCGACTTCAGGCTGAGGCATTGCTTTGATCCATCACCCTCAGTGACGGCAAAATGTTCAACTCCGCTAAACCAGAACTAATAAAAACACAAACATGCCACTTTCCCACTGGCACACGCAAGCATTCACTTCTCAGCTCTGTCTGAGCTTGGCATGCACATGCCCTGTCTCTCCTTGCCCTCTGATTCCCAGGCCATATGTGGTACTCGGATCCCACACGCTGCTGGATTCGTCTGAAGGCGTGCAGGACTCATCCCAAGGCCTGCCCGCAGCCGAAGTGACGCTGCCGCTCGCCGCGTTACCCTCAGGGCGCGGCAGAGTCGCCTCAGAGAGCACGGAGCGTTCCCCGCTGGTAAAACAATCACCGCTACATTCACAGCGCCCGGGATGGGAGGGGGGGCTCTGACCGCGCGAAAGCCACCGGCCCGGGGACGGCGGCTTGCCCTTCCCGGTCCCGCCCTTACTCGGAGCTGGCCGACAGCGAGGAGCCGCAGGAGTCGCTGTGGGTGCCCGCGGGCCCCGCGCCCTCCGCCGCCTCCATCTCCGCGGCCACTCCACTCCCGCCAGACACGGCCGACGCCATGACACCGGGCGGCTACGTGACCCGCGCCGCGCCCTCCCATTGGCCGCGGCCCGCGCGCCACGCCCTCCCATTGGCCGCGGCCCGCGCGCCGCCGTGAGGGCGGGAAGGACGAGGGTCGTGAGGGCCGCTCCGGGTATCCACAGGTGTCCCAAAGGGTCTCCTCCTCCGCCTCCTCACGGCAAGCAGGTGAGCCTTAGCAATCCCCTGTGAGTCTTTCAGCGGGTCGATGCGGGACGCAAATCACCAGACTCTTTATTTCGTTGGCAGGCGTCAAGGGCTCCACGCACCCGTGCCGTGAAAGATGTGGTTCGGTGAAGCTCTGGGGCGGAGCATTGCTTGTCGTCAAACGCTGATCCGGAGGAGCAAACGTGAGGTAAAAAGTGACTGCTGAGTTAAACGGTTAGCAGTGTGCTTTAATTTATACACTTAACTTAAGGAGTTGTGAGAAACTGAGGTAACTTGAGGTTCGGGTGGAACAAAGACGTGACAGACCCAAACAAGCACCTCAAAACTGCCCGTGCAATCTACACATGAAAATCACGTGCAGTCAAGGGAGAGACCAAAAAAAACACAACTTGGTTTTCAGGACATAAATTATTCCCATCCACAAAAAACAAGATCCGTGGCAACCCCCCAGACAACTTGCTGCATAGCTGTGTCAGTAAACCCATCAGGACGCGCAGGGTGAATAGGGAAAGGATGGAGAATAATTGTTGGAACAGTTCTAATGTGTTGGATTTAATGTCTGCTCAGTGGGATATTTGCACAGCTTCACCAGTGAGGTTTTATAGCACTGGAGCGCTACGTAGGAGTCACAGAACTCTGGTATGAAATTCCTGTGCTTGAAATTGATTTAGGGAAGAGCTTGTTAATAAGTGCAATTTGTAGTGAATTAACAAACAGAAACGTTTTGGACTCATATCCATGTGATTAAGGTTTCAATTGGAGTTGTTAAAAGATATGTATATTAAATATTGCAGCCATTCTGAAGTCCCTGTGCAAGACGTGATTTTACAGATAAATCACTGTTGCATGGTTTTTAAGACTACAAATCTACACAGAGGGGGAGACAGAAACATCCGCTATCTAAAAAAAAACAAGTATGGTTTCATCTAGTTTAGGACAGGTTATTGTAGTTAATTTAAAGAGTTTTTTCCCTACCTGAGCAGGCAACAACGACTTCACGCAAAGTATATAACCCATGCATGGTAAACAATTCCTTTATAAAAATTAAAAATCAGATCGTTGGTTGTTTGCAATTGCCACACTCCCAAGTTATGCACCAAGTTTCATTTTATCACTTCCAGAAGAGCAGGTGGGGGGAATATTTCAGAAGGGCCTCACTTCCCAATTTACTTTGTGAAAACAAAGTAGTCTGCATAAACAGCATATCCCAAAGAGCCTAATGAATTTAGATTTCCTAAGAGGAATACTGCAGGAGTTAGAATTTTAGGAGAAGTAGGTGAGATACACTGTCCCACCCTCCCTAATTCTGCTTACATTTGCAAGCACTTTTAATACGCTGAGCAGCACACTGAAGTGTTTCTATAGAGAAGTGATAGTCAATGCCAGATGGTCCTGTGTTAGTTAAATTTCACTGAGTTCAAGAGCTGGTTAATTGTTTCCAGTTGTTCGCTCTCTAAGTGAGAAATACAGGCTCTCTGAAGGAGGCAGTGGTCTTACACCACTTGCTATTTTATAGGAATAAACGTATTAGGAATGGAAGGATGATGGAAGAGTTTGGTCCACTGAGAGGTGTAGTTGAGAGTCACCTAAGTATTTTTCTGAAACAAATGTGGAATTTTTGCTGCTATGGGAACAATTAACAACTGCAAGACATATCTCACACAGCAGGATTTTATTTTGGTGAAGACACAAATTTTCCCACAGAATCCCTCTTGAGAGGAAAGCCTCTCATTTCTTGGGCATAAATATTAGGAAAAGACTTGAAATAATTTGTCTTCTGGCAGATACTTTACACTTAGCCCAAGTAGCTGGGCTGATGCTTCTCGCTAAGGAACCCAGTAAGCCTTCTATGCTAAGTAGCTGTTTTTAACAAGCAGATGGTAAAAACTTGCCCCAGGGCATCATTGGCATCAATAGTACTGCTCGCCTTTACTGGATAACTGGTTAATGAGCACTTAAAAGTGGATAATTAAAAAGCACTCCCTTTCGCCCTAAGGTTGTTCTGATTAGCTGTTCCTGCAAAGAACTAAATCCATGTGTGGAAATTTATTCCGGAACAAGAGTTTCTTGTTACTTTTTTTGGCTCAGCCTGCTTCAAATGCTGTAGTTTTAAAAGTAACAGTCTACCTTGATCCATGTTTATATTCAGAAATAGACTGAAGTTAAGACAGAACATAGGACAATTTAAAGAGATATACTGGTTCTTTCTAATAAGGGAGTAAAATATCTCAGGTGTAACTTTTATTTTTTTGGTACTGTAGCATGGATACTCCAACCATTGCCCAACTTCAGCTACTAATATTTTTAAATTGTTACATACTGACAGCTGTTTTTTTCAACCTGATGATGAAGAAATGAGGCTGGAGTTAGAGTCTTTCCTAGGAACTAGACTGGAAAACACAGGAAAATTTAGGATTAGTGTTTATGACTAACTTGTGTTTGGTTTTCTACAGTCAGGCCTGATCTTAGCAAGGTTCCTAGGACTGATGGTATTCCAGACTGATTTCACTGATTCATACCCTGCAGGCATGTTGGGCCTGGATCATGGATGTAGTTGGACTCTTCTCAGCACAGGGCTGGAAACTGGGACAGTGTTGTGCCCCTGGTACATGGGGACAAGCTAACACACCCTGTGCTATGAGTGAATGCTATCTGATACTTAGGAGCACCTACTTTGTGCCTGTGAGGTGCCAATGTGGTACCCAGGAATTGTATCAGATCTCTGACTTTTCAGCAGTCTCCCCTTCTTCTTCAGGGTCGCTCCCCCTGCTGACTGCCAGTGTGGGTGAGGAAGAGTAATGACTGCAGTGCTGTCCCTGTAATACATGAACAGTGCTCCAAACTGGAGGAATTCTCCAAAGATTGGATCTGCCAGCTCCCTGGCTCTTTTGTGCAGGGCAGGCACTAGAAACAGGCCATAGTAATCCTGCAAGACAAATCTCACTGGATACACCTGGACTGTAGTCGAATCTGTCTTTCTGACACTGTCCATATCAACAGCATTTTCAGTGTTCCTTTGCTTTCCCCTTGCATACTTCAAATTACAGCTCTTCATTAGTGATAAAGAATTAAGAAGGTCTAAATGACTTCTAATTGTTTAATTTTTTCCTTTCTGCTTGTTTTCAAATCAGTTACTATTTTCAGGGAGGCTCTTTCAACAACTTGACAGAAACAAGTGATACATTAGAGATATAAATTGATACGTTACAAACAGATAAAATTAAGAGGAAAATAGTTTCATCTTTGTTTAACAGTTCTGTTTCTTGATGCTAACACCTGCTTTACTGAAAGAAAAACTAACAAAAACATGGAATGCTAAAGAGTGACATTATATACTTTTCAACTATTAATCCCTATTTATTTTTTTATTCTTCCAGTGCACAGCATCAGTAAAAATATAACAAATAATTTCCTCTTTTTAAAGAGGAACACAGCTTTCCCCTGCCCTGCCAAAGTCTTTCTTAAAAGACAAAAGGCACATTTCACAAGCATTCCTTAATAAATAAGATTTTTTTGATTACAAGGTTTCCATAAAACTACGTAAATAAGATTGTGATTACAGATTCTTCTGTTCACAGTTTTTTTGACATGATTGCATAGAGACCATCCATGTGGCATGAATTGAATGGTGACACTGGACTGTCATTTTAATTGGGATATTTAACATATAAACAGACTAAATGGAGAATGAAGGCTACCTCTGGGACTGAAGGAACAGAAATTTTGTGAGAAAGCACTCCATTGCTCAATAAATAAAATAGACTGTTCTTTCTGACTTCTTAAGCTTTCTGGATCAACAAAACCAAACAAGACAGCCATGAAGAATCTGGGAAGGCTAGTTCAACCCTTCTCATTCTTTTGGAATACAGTCTTACAGAGTTAAGAGTTCCATCTATCATGAAAAGCAGCTGTAACTTCAAATATGATTTTTTTTTCTACTGTTTTTACTTTGCTTTAAATCTACAGGCTCTTTTAAGATCACCTGCTATGCATGTCAAGCATGAAAAAAACTATTATTTGCAGTCAGTCAACATGCAAATATTTCAAGCATGAATAGCCTTATTACACATATTCATATAAGCAATACCATGGGGCAGCATGTTTTTAATCCAGATTTGAAATGGAACATTTTCTATTAAGTCACTGACAAATCCATGCACAGGGTTTGAAAAACCAGAGGGTCCCTGTTAGCAGATGGACACATTTATTGCTCATAAAGTGGCTTCAGAGTGCCATGCAGGAGCAGGCTGATTCCACCATGCCCTCCTTGCTGTGTGCTGTGTTTGCATTCCCAGTGTTCACAGGAATGGATTTTAAGTGACTATTCAGTTTGACGCCTTGAGCTGGAGTTAATAATCAGTTGTTAGTTTCCATAGCAAGAGCTGTTTGGAGCTGGCACTGGGAGTACCCGTGCACTTTTTCTTTTGCAGTAGGAAATAAATCAGTGTAGCTGCGGAATAGGAAACAGACGCTTCAACACAACAACTGGAGATGAGTTTCTCTTGGATACTGTTGAATGGGATGCTGTTTTTCTTTGTAAAGTTTAAGCAGCTCTCAGCTAGTGCATGAAAAAAATGGCATTAAGGGTGGCTTTCGAAGTCCTGCACGGGCCTTTGGGGCCAGATTTTATAGTCGGGATGTGTTTGTTGGGGGGGGGG